>JAEIFT010000320.1:0-305191 GCA_018904225.1 Lordiphosa mommai | reverse complement strand
TGCATGTACATTTGTCAAACTCTACATTTCTCTACATGCTTATGTATCTGCGTTAAGCGCATAGCTACGCTTGCAGCCCTAGAAATGAATGATCTTTCGACTTAGTGGCAACATTCACTTAAAAAAAACGAGCGCACCAGCACCATGATACGAATTAACTTTAATGTTTTGCAACACGCTGTAAGTAAATATAATATTATATTTTAATTATGGATTAATTACATTTATTATTTGTTTCAGATCGTCATAATTAACAAACGGGGTCGGGACAGCGACAGTGACGAGGAGCGTCCACCCCCAAAGAAGTCTAACCCAAATTCCGGGAAACAAAATAAAAAACAAAACAACAAAAAAAGAAGCAGAAGGAGCAGATCGAGCAGGAGCAGATCGTGCAGGAGCAGGCTGAAGAGGAATAGTCAATTCACACTAGCCACCGTCTACCGTTTACCGTCCACCGTCAATGATGGTACGTAAGAACTTGCCGTGCCAAATTTTCCTAAAATATTCCACCGTCGGCTGGTAATGTTCCTATCCCACCACTAAAAATTCATATTCACAACGAGCTGTCAACGTATATTGATTGTCAAAATCAAAAATGCCGGGCTGCTGAACAGGTGATTTAATTTGATAAATAAACTTTTATTTCTTTTATTAGAATATAATTCATTTCCGTGCCCTTATTCATATTATAGTGTCAAAGTCAACATCGTCGCGTACTGTCTGGACCCCAGAAATGGAGCAAATACTTGTTGACCTCTGGGGCGAATACATAGAGGACTTGAGAGGCAGCAGGAAGAACTCCCACGTCTACTAAATGATGGCCATGGTATTCCAGGAACGAGAGTTTGACGTCTCCTGGACGGACATTAGGACGAAAGTGGAGAATGTGACTCGAAAATATAAGTATGTTCACCTAAGCAGGGATAAGCATACTTTTAACTTATTATTATTGCTTCTCTTCTTAGAAAGGAAAAAGAAAAGGTTGGGCCTAGCGGCGGAACACCGTCATTCTGGCCGCTTTTCGAGAAAGTTGACCGGATCCTTGGTAGCTTTGCCATACATAATATCGAGTCGCGGGCTATACAGACTACTAGTAAGATATATAACTTAATTTAATTATTAAACATATTTAAGTATGTGTTTTTAGGATTGCGGAGCTTTCTTGAAGACGCGGAGGACATAATTGAATTTGACCCGTCCGAAATGTCGGCTGCTGATGTGGAGCAACCATCGTTCAGTGGCTTAAGCAAGGTGAGCGATGAGCCAACAACCAAACGAGCGAAGACTGGCGCCTATCACGAATTGGTTGCGTTGTCCAGAGAACGAAATGAGCTGACAAAAGAGCACCAGAAGGAGATGGGGTAATTACAGTCAAACTTTTCTTGACCCTAATTATCTCCCCCACCCCCAAATTGTGCCAGAATCAGCGGCTATTCTGGCACAGGCGTGGGAAAATTCTGGCACAGGTGTGCAAGATCGTTGATCGTGTTGATGGGTGATCCTCGTTGTGGCACCGATTCTGGCACAATAAGGGGGTGGGGGATAATTAGGCTGCGTGTCAGGTTGTTGAGGGCCACACACGTGTCGAAGGTAGTGTTTGTGGCACACGCAAGGCTGAGGGCAGGTGAGTGTTCATCGTTGTGGCACCGATTCTGGCACAGTTGTGGGGTGGGGAGATAATTAGGGAGGGTCGGGGATCAGGAGTGATTTTTTTCTAGATCACTCAGGTGTGGGGGTAATTAATGAGGGTTCAATTTTTATGTTTCATGTTTCATGCAAAGCAAATTTTGAAATATTTGCTGAGTATATGCTCTTGAAGGATGAAGAGGAGCTACAAACGGAAATGAAGTCTTTCCAAAGCCCCATGAGTGTAGTGCTGCATGGCTATGATTTGGAACAGCTCTTTAAAGAGCATAAGGCACATCTCTTAGTGAGAATGAGTGAGTTTCAGGAGCGGGACAGTGGATGGTCACTTGTTCAAATAAGCAGATTGGAAATGAATATTAAAAAATATACACCAATCAGAGGATCATCTTACATCCCAACTCCAGCCAAATTGGCGAAGAAAAAAGCTCTGATTAATGTGCAGAATGAAGATGAATATTGCTTCAAATGGGCAATTTTATCGGCCTTGATGCCGCCGACGAGAAACCCCCAAAGATGTACGGCTTATCACATAGACATCAGCGCCCCATTTATAGATGTAAACAATGGGCTGACGTTAAACTTTAGCGGCTTGAGTTTCCCGCTGAAGATAAAAGATGTTAAAAATTTCCAAGCGATGAATCCGTCAATCAGCTTGTCCATATTCGGCTACAGCGATGAAAAGGGGGAGTTGATTGGTCCACTCTACAAGTCACCCGAAGTAGCAGCTAATAATATCAATTTGCTGCTGTTGGAGAAGGACGCCCTCGCTCACTACACCCTGATAAATGATCTTTCAAGGTACCCTGCAGTTCGCTTCACTAATGATTCACTTATGATTCACCGATGCATCACTCATGGGTAGCGATGAATCACTGGTGAAATGCTATGAAAAGAAGTGGTGAATTTAACACAGGCATGTCCTAGGCGGTCATGCATGAAGGAATCATCTGTGAATCAATGGTGAATTCATTGCTAAAGTCAATGGTGATTCACCCATGACTTCTTTGCAAAAGTCAGCAAGGAATCATTGGTGAATCTGACGTTAATTCACTGGTGATTCACTCATTACTTCTTTGCAAAACTCAGCAAGGAATCATGGGTGAATCTAGTGTTAAATCACCGGTGATTCCTTAGTGAATATAGTCTTATTTCAACTCTGATTCCTTTTGTCAATAAGTCATGGGTGAATCACTAGTGAATTAACGTCAGATTCACCAATGATTCCTTGCTGACTTTCATCAATAATTTTAAAAATTTTTCCCTGATTCAACCATAAAAATACGCAAAAATTATTATAAAACTTCAGTAATATTGACTTTATTTCAATTATGTTTTATTAATATTAATCTATATAATTAAATAAATAGCTAATAAATCAAAATATATAATAAAAAAGTCATAATAAATACAAAAATATCAATATTCAAAATCTTATCAAAAAAATAAATAATACTAATTATACAATTATAGATACCGATACAATAATTTATATATAATTTGTTAACATGCGATTACTTCACATATAAATTTAATGAATGAAAAATTCGAAATACGTTTATATCGGAAATCGAAGTCAAAATGTCCCAAACACCTGTGTTAACAAATTATATATAAATTATTGTATCGGTATCTAATATTGTATAATTAGTATTATTTATTTTTTTGATAAGATTTTGAATATTGATATTTTTGTATTTATTATGACTTTTTTATTATATATTTTGATTTATTAGCTATTTATAGATTTGATGTATAGATGTTGATGTTTAGCCGACTCGAAATAAAAAACGACAACAAAACTAAAGATTGTTTTTCTTGACCTCGAGCCGGCTAAACATCAACATCTATACATGAAAAACCCTACTGCTCTTCTTGAGCCTTGCTCAGCCTTTTTTTGCACGCATTGTTTTTTACGCAATGCAGTGCCTTGCTCAGCAGCTTTTCCGCAGGCTGAGTGGGGTCACTCTGCTGAACTGCTTCTGCAATAAAGTAGAATTAGTATAAATTTGAAAAATTAAGTAAACAAATTTACCTAAAAGGGCCGAAAAAAAATTCGGGAAAGAACGGAGTCCTTTTTTATTCCGAACCCCATCAATGTTGAACCCGCAAATAATTTCCTCCGCCAGCACCAGTTTTATGGATTTCGACAGGGAGGACTGTCCAAATAATTTCTTCATTTGATTAATCTGTAAATAAAAAAAAATTGTTTAAATTTGGAATTTAAATTTGAAATATATATATATATATATATATATATATATATATAAACGTATTGAAGAAATGTTAACATTTTTGTAACTCTCAAGAAATGTTGCTACTTTTCTTTGGTGAAAATAGGCTATAACTTACATAAAGATTTTTTGTCTCCGGAGTGATGGAATGTTCCAAGTCGGATTCCGACTGCATTGGAAAATTGGACACAATTTCTGTGTCCGATGCCCGATCCCGCCTAGCGAGCTCCTTGACAATCGCTGTCTGCGCAGCCACGGCATCCGACAAAATTATCATCTGCCGGGATAACGTACTAAGTTCCTTCGTGAGGGCCGTCATTCCCTCACGAAGGACTTTGTTTTCCTCTAAAAAATAAATAAAAAGAAATATGTAAAATATGTCGACTGCAAGGTTATAAAAACAAGATGCACTACCTGAAATTTAATTTTTAAAAAATGTTTTGATATGACGGAAAAACGGATTTCTTGTAAATTTTGCCCTTTCGAATTTCTTGTGGTCACAATAGGCATGAAATTCTGAATTTCTGTGGCCTATTCGACAGAACACATATCAATGCTTCTGTAAAAAATCAAACGCCCAAAATTCGATCATGCAAAAGGTTCCAAATTGGTCTCTGAAGTCAGACGTTTCTCAATTTATGGATATTTTTACAAAATAAATCGTCTCCCTTAAGCTAGAACGGTTGTTGGATTTCTATTTTATTTATTTCAGCATTTAGCCCAACATCTATACAAATTATGTGATTTTTTTGCATTTTTACCAGTTTATTTGGCGAAGCTACAGCCTGCTTAAGCAAAAAACACATATTTCATTTTATGGGAGGCCAACTAGATTCTTACCCAAAATGTGTATAGGAACTGTGAAGAGGCTACTTGATTCATCATACAATTTTATTTATTTACAAGCAGATGTACATTTTTTATAAATTCTGTGTGGAATCAAGTAGCCTTTCAATAGTTCCTTTACAAATTTGGAATAGAAATCTAGTAGTCCTCCCATAAATTTAAATGTGTGTTTTTGGCTTAAGCAGGCTGTAGCTTCGCCAAATTAACTGGTGAAAATGCGAATTAATTCACATAACTAGAAAATATGATTGGCTATAGGCTCAAATGGCTTAAATTTTAATACACCAACCACTTTAGCTTAAAAGGGATGATTTATTTTGTAAAAATTGCCATAAATCGAGAAACGTCTGACTTCAGAGACCAATTTGGAACCTTTTGCATGATCGAATTTTGGGCGTTTGATTTTTTACAGAAGCATTGATATGTGTTCTGTCGAATAGGCCACAGAAATTCAGAATTTCATGCCTATTGTGACCACAAGAAATTCGAAAGGGCAAAATTTACAAGAAATCCGTTTTTCCGTCATATCGTGGAAACAAGAGCTGATGGAACAAAACCGATGATGCAGTTTTGTTCAGTGCACTCCATTCTTATATAATCAGTTTTAGATAGGGCTGCACCAAAAACACTGTTGCCCTGTGTAATAAGCTGTCAACTTACCTCGTATGACAGCGATTATCCGCTGCTCTTCAGGTTGATCCACCTGTTCGCGTGCTGTAAGTAGTAACTTATTAGCTTCAAATGCAGGCAATTTATAAATTTAAAATAATACTTACGGGTGGCTTCCCAATTGAGGCGCATAAATTTTTTTGGGTGCTGTTCCTCGCTCATTCATTATTGAAATTTAATAATAATTTAATATGGATGTTTTTAAAAATACCTTACTCCTTTTTTTTTTTTTTTTGGTCTTCGAACCATGGTAGGTGAATCTTCCAAAGATACCTAAAGCGCCGTCGCTTTAGATATGCCCGATTCGTATTTTTAATACGCCTACGGACTAAACACCTCCAATTAAAAAAAATTAATATAAGTAAAAGTAGCAAAAACGAGAAGGCAAAGCTAACTTCGACTGTGCCGAAGTTTTAATACACTTGAAAAACTTTACTTCAACTGACTTAACCGGTAAAATATATATAGGATATAGATATCAGATATTTAAAATTATGAAATCATTGATAATAAAAATTTGATACCATAAAAAAAAACTTTTCTTAGTAAAACACATTTTCCGACCGATCGGTCCTATGGCAGCTATATGCTATAGTCATCCGATTTTGATAATTTTTTTCAAAATTATGTGAAAGCATATAAAACTAATATAAACCAAGATTGGGGACGCTACGATAAAAAACAAAAAAGTTTTTCTCACTAGAAGTGGTTTTTTGACCGACCGTTTATATGGCTGCTATATGCTATAGTCATCCGATTTTGATAAATTTTTTCAGAATTGTGTGGAAACATATAAAACAAATATATACTACGATTGGAGACGCTACGATGAAAATCAAAAAAGTTTTTTTCACAACGACTTATTTTTCGACCGATCGTTCCTATGGCAGCTATATGCTATAGTGATCCGATTTTAACACATTTTTCCAGAATTATGTGGAAGCATATAAAACTAACATATACCAGGATTGGGGACGCTACGACTTAAAACAAAAAAGTTTTTCTAACTAGAACTTGTTCTTAGACCGATCGTTCCTATGGCAGCTATATGATATAGTCATCCAATCCGGCCGGTTCCGACATATTAGTTGCGTGCAGTAAAAAGAAGACTCTGTGCAAAATTTCAGCTCGATAGCTTTAAAACTAAGAGACTAGTTCGATTAGAAACAGACAGACGGACAGACGGACGGACGGACAAGCGGAAATGAACTCAGCTTGTTGTCCTGATCAAGAATATATATAGTTTATGGGGTCGGAAATGAATATTTCTATGCGTTACAAACTTCTGGGCAAAATTAATATACACTTTTCAAGTGTATAAAAAGGTTTTTTTACTAGAAGTATTTTTTTGTTCAACCGTTTCAATGGGAGCTATATAATATAGTCATCCGATTTTGATAAATTTTTATTGTATTATGTAAAAGAATATAAAACTAACATATACCAAGAGTGGTGACGTTACAATGGAAAACAAAAAAGTTTTTCTAACTAGAACTAGTTCTTAGACCGATCGTTCCTATGGCAGCTATATCACAGAACGACAAAATCCAATTTTTTTCATTAGCCCGGTATCAGACCCATAAAATCTGAATCTTGAGACTTTTGTAAGCATCACCTCATACCCAGTTTTTCAAATAAAGCCTAGGTTCGCGTTCTACGTGCACTTTTATAGTAGCAACACACAGTAACAACAATTTTAACTGGAATGTAAAAAATTCAAGATAAAATTCTTCAAAATTCAGAATATACGGACAGGATCATTGGGAACACAATAAAAAAATTGCACTTAAATCGAACAATTAGTTAAGGTACCGCCAGAGGAGGTCAAATCTAATTTCTTGAATATCTTCAAAAGCGCACGGTAGATTTTGATAAGAATAAAATATTTTGATGGTGTAATTGGCTAAAACATGTCCTGAAGAGATGGTACCCGGCAGTCAAAAAACCGCGAATCGGATTGCCATTTTCAGATAAAACCCCGAACCACTCCATATAGGCCTTAAACCAGACCTAAAAATAGACCGAACTGCGTTTTCAGTTTTACCAGAGAAGCCTTGGTTCGCGAACTATAGACATTTTTATACACTTGAAAAGTGTATATTAATTTTGCCCAGAAGTTTGTAACGCATAGAAATATTCATTTCCGACCCCATAAACTATATATATTCTTGATCAGGACGACGAGCCGAGTTCATTTCCGCTTGTCCGTCCGTCCGTCTGTCCTCTTGTCCGTCTGTCCGTCTGTCTGTTTCTACGCGAACTAGTCTCTCAGTTTTAAAGCTATCGAGCTGAAATTTTGCACAGAGTCTTCTTTTTACTGCACGCTAATATGTCGGAACCGGCCGGATCGGATGACTATATCATATAGCTGCCATAGGAACGATCGGTCTAAGTCACTAATCTTGGTATATGTTAGTTTTATATGTTTCCACATGATTCTGGAAAAATGTATCAAAATCGGATCACTATAGCATATAGCTGCCATAGGAACGATCGGTCGAAAAATAAGTCTTTGTGAGAAAAAATTTTTTGCTTTCCATCGTAGCGTCTCCAATCAAAGCATATATTTGTTTTATATTTTCACACAATTCTGGAAAAATTTATCAAAATCGGATGACTATAGCATATAGCTGCCATATAAACAGTCGGTCAAAAAACTACTTCTAGTGAGAAAAACTTTTTTGTTTTTTATCGTAGCGTCCCCAATCTTGGTATATATTAGTTTTATATGCTTTCACATAATTTTGAAAAAAATTATCAAAATCGGATGACTATAGCATATAGCTGCCATAGGACCGATCGGTCGGGAAAATGTGTTTTACTAAGAAAAGTTTTTTTTTTATGGTATCAAATTTTTTTATCAATGATTTAATAATTTTAATTATCTGATATCTATATCCTATATATAATTTTCCAGTTAAATCAGTTGGAGTTAAGTTTTTCAAGTGTATTAAAACTTCGGCGCAGTCGAAGTTAGCTTTGCCTTCTCGTTGTACTAGCAATTGCCTTAGAACAACATTGAACATTTAGGGTATTACCAGCTGCACTAAAGTTATGAAATTAATCGTATGAATAAAATGCATCATTGCAAGCAAGAAAATTAAAAGTTTCAGTTAAAAATATCCTTGGTGGACCTCCAAAAACACTAACAGTGTTTTTCTAAATTGCCTTGAACTGAAGTATTTTATAACTTTATCAATTATATAAATCTCTGATTTTGATATGAATCCCTTTTTATACCCGTTACTCGTAGAGTAAAAAGGGTATACTAAGTTCGTGCAAATGTATGTAACAGGGAGAAGGAAGCATCTCCGACCGCATAAAGTATATATATTCTTGATCAGCATCAATAGCCGAGTCGATATAGACATGTCCGTCTGTCCGTCTGTCCGTCCGTCCGTCCGTCCGTCCGTCCGTCCGTCCGTCCGTATGAACACCTAGATCTCAGAGACTATAAGAGCTAGAGCTACCAAATTTTCAGTGTATACTTGTATTGTTTGCAGGCAGATCAAGTTTGTTTCAAATTTTTGCCACGCCCCCTCCCGCCCCCGCAATTTGAAAAAAACCTCATATCTCCCACAATTTTCAAATCCTCTAGACATATATCTTAATCATCATTACCTATCGATCCGCAGTACTTCATTTTTCGATCAGATGAACTATAGTAGAGTTGCCACCCCCGCAGTTTGAAAAATACCTCATATCTCCCACAATTTTGAAAATAGATTGTTTGAACCTTCTAGACATATATTTTAATAATTATTACCTATCGATCAGCCATACATCATTTTTCGATCAGATGAACGATAGTAGAGTTGACACCCCCGCAATTTGAACGAGAAGGCAAAGCTAACTTCGACTGTGCCGAAGTTTTAATACACTTGAAAAACTTAACTCCAACTGATTTAACTGGAAAATTATATATAGGATATAGACATCAGATAATTAAAATTATTAAATCATTGATAATAAAAATTTGATACCATAAAAAAAAAAACTTTTCTTAGTAAAACACATTTCCCGACCGATCGGTCCTATGGCAGCTATATGCTATAGTCATCCGATTTTGATATTTTTTTCAAAATTATGTGAAAGCTTATAAAACTAATATATACCAAGATTGGGGACGCTACGATAAAAAACAAAAAAGTTTTTCCCACTAGAAGTAGTTTTTTGACCGACGGTTTATATGGCAGCTATATGCTATAGTCATCCGATTTTGATAAATTTTTTCAGAATTGTGTGGAAATATATAAAACAAATATATACTTTGATTGGAGACGCTACGATGGAAAGCAAAAAAATTTTTCTCACAAAGACTTATTTTTCGACCGATCGTTCCTATGGCAGCTATATGCTATAGTGATCCGATTTTGATACATTTTTCCAGAATCATGTGGCAGCATATAAAACTAACATATACCAAGATTAGTGACGCTACGATGGAAAACAAAAAAGTTTTTCTAACTAGAACTAGTTCGTAGACCGATCGTTCCTATGGCAGCTATATGATATAGTCATCCGATCCGGCCGGTTCCGACATATTAGTTGCGTGCAGTAAAGAGAAGACTCTGTGCAAAATTTCAGCTCGATAGCTTTAAAACTGAGAGACTAGTTCGCGTAGAAACAGACAGACGGACAGACAGACAGACGGACAGACGGACAGACGGACAGACGGACGGACGGACAAGCGGAAATGAACTCAGCTCGTCGTCCTGATCAAGAATATATATAGTTTATGGGGTCGGAAATGAATATTTCTATGCGTTACAAACTTCTGGGCAAAATTAATATACACTTTTCAAGTGTATAAAAATACCTCATATCTCCCTCAATTTTGAAATTAGATTATTCGAACCCTCTAGACATATATTTTAATCATCACTACCTATCGATCCGCCATACATCGTTTCCTGATCAGATGAACGATAGAAAAGTTCACGCCCCCGCAATTTAAACAAGTAAGAAAGTCGGTCAAGCCCGACGTAATATACTCGATTTGTATGTAACTAATAACTTTAAAGGTGAGGTTTTTCTATTAACATAAACGTATCTATATAGTCACCGGGAATCACGCGTGTTTCTGATCGCAGGCCATTCAATTACATCGCCTCTCAAGAAGTCCAGAAATTACCAGTTAGCTATGCCTTCTCGCCTTTTCGTAAGTTGTGTGCTGGTGTTGTTGTTGTCGTTGGTTTTTATTTTCTTTTACGTATAGCTCAAACGTTCATCTGATCGAAAAACGAGTATGGCGGGTCGATTCAAAAAAGTAGTAGAATATGTCTAGAATGTTCGGAACTATCTATCTTGAAAATTGTGGGAGTTATTTCGTTTTTTTAATTTGCGGGGGAGGCAGGGCGTGGCAAAATGAAAACTAAACTTGATCTGCCTCAAGTATAAGAAATATATGTTCCATACACCTCAAACCTGTATCTCTTACCATCTCTGAGATCTCTTCGTTCATACGGACAGACGGACAGACAGACGGACAGACAGACGGACAGACAGACGGACAGACGGACAGACGGACATGGCTATATCGACTCGGCTGTTGATGCTGATCAAGAATATATATACTTTATAGGGTCGGAGATGCCTCCTTCGGCTGTACTACTTTGCACAAACCCAATATACTCTGGTACCGTACAGGTATAAAAAATACCTCATATCACCCACAATTTTGAAAATAGATTGTTTGAAACCTCTAGACATATATTTTAATAATTATTACCTATCGATCAGCCATACATCATTTCCTGATCAGATGAGCTATAGTAGAGTTGCCTCCCCCGCAAATTGGAAAGAAACTCATATCTCCCACAATTAGGACATGTTTATATCCTGAGTAACGGGTATATCGAAGTCGAGCAGGGCCGACTTTAACTTACGCTCTCGTTCATTATAAACTAGTTGAAGGGAGATGATTAAATGCAGCCGTTGATTAATAAAAGTCCACGATTGCTGGTGAACATTTATAACATTTTAACATTTTTTACTCAATAACATTTTGTTTTCATGACAAACAAAGTAGACTATTTTATAAATTTCAATTTGTTTTACAATCAAAACACATTACATCCAAGACTTTTGAACACACCACATAATGTGATGCTCTCTACACACTTAGGCCATTTAATCCTACCCAGCCAACCATATCAAAAAGCAGACCACACACACTCCGTTTGAATTGTCTTTTTGGGACTCCGAATTGACTCTTTTAAGGAGTCCCTAACGAACACTTTTTTTATATTTGTCAAAAAGGCCTTTTTCTCCGGCGGATAAGCACCTTTGGTACTATTTTAGGAGCCTCCCAAGGAGGGGTATAGGTAGTCCTAAAGGTGTACCCAGAAAGTGTTGCCTGGTTGCAACCCGAGGTCGATGTGCCGTGGGTAGCACACCCATTAAGCTTAGGTTGAGTTTGATTCTCTGCCTATCAGTCAGGCATAACTTCGGCTCATATGCATGTAAATTCCAATACATCATATGATTCAAACTGCACCAAAAAAACGAGCTGGCCTATGATAAAAACCATCCTAACCAACCTAATATGAAGACTTCCTTGCTCTCCCCTCCTAACAGATCATGCTGCCATTCGCATAGCTCCACACAATATCGATTGAAGCGTTAGGACGGTTTTAATGATTAGGAAAATCCGAGGGGAGATCAGAGAGTGGGACAGTTTCGGGCAACGTTCTGATTAAGCGTGTCGAGGTCATCACAAAATGTTGTCAGATGGTCTTAGGTGGAATATATTTTATTTCTAAAACAAAATCTGATGTTTATTTGTCATAATAACAAAATGTTATTGAGTTAAAAATGTTAAAAAAACGAAAAATGCTTGCGAGCAATCAATGCCCTTTTTTAATAATCGGCTGCATTTACTCATCTCCACTAAATTTATTTACACTTAATAAGAGCTGAATATCAAAATCAGAGATCTATAAAATTAATAAAGTCGATACATACTTTAGTCTTATGCAATTTAGAAAAACACTGTTAGTGTTTTTGCAGATCCACTAAGGACATTTTTGAATGAAACCTTTAATTTTCTTGCTTGCAATGAGAATTTTATTCATACGATTAATTGCATAATTTTAGTGCAGCTCGTAATACCCTAAATAGTCAATGTTGTTCTAAGGCAATTGCTAGTACTAAAATGGCCATAGTTCGCGAACCAAGGCTTCTTTGGTTAAACTGAAAACGCAGTTCGGTCTATTTCCAGGTCTGGTTTATGGCCTATATGGAGTGGTTCGGGGTTCTATCTAAAAATGGCACTCCGATTCGCGGTTTTTTGACTGCCGGGTACCATCTCTTCAGGACATGTTTTAGCCAATTACACCATCAAAATATTTTATTCTTATCAAAATCTACCGTGCGCTTTTGAAGATATTCAAGAAATTAGGTTTGACCTCCTCTGGCGGTACCTTAACTAATTGTTCGATTTAAGTGCAATTTTTATACCCGTTTCTCGTAGAGTAAAAAGGGTATACTAAGTTCGTGCAAATGTATGTAACAGGCAGAAGGAAGCATTTCCGACCCCATAAAGTATATATATTCTTGATCAGCATCAATAGCCGAGTCGATTTAGACATGTCCGTCTGTCCGTCCGTCCGTCCGTCCGTCTGTCCGTCTGTCTGTATGAACACCTAGATCTCAGAGACTATAAGAGCTAGAGCTACCACTTTTTCAGTGTAGACTTGTATTGTTTGCACGCAGATCAAGTTTGTTTCAAATTTTTGCCACGCCCCCTCCCGCCCCGCAATATGAAAAAAAACCTCATATCTCCCACAATTTTGAAAATATATTGTTCCCCCCCATAGGGACCTATATTATGCTCATCATTACCTATCGATCCGCCATAATATTTTCCGATCAGATGAACGATAGGAGAGTTGCCACCCCCGCAATTTGAAAAATAACTCATATCTCCCACAATTTTGAAAATACATTGTTAAAACCATAGCTGTTAAATAATGATTATTAATAAAAATTATTACTAATTAGATTATTTATTTTTTGAAAGTAAAATAATCAATTTAATTACGATTATTTTTAGTTTTCCACGATTGATTATTGATTAGGATTATAAATAATCAGAAAAAATCGGGATTATTTGAAATTACGATAAAATAATCAAAATTATTAAAAAAATAATCAAAAAAATAATTTGACTACTTTCAACGATTATTTTTGATTATTTAAAAAAAATATAAATGAAAATGACATTTACACAAAAAAACAAAAACAAAAAAACTGGGATTCGAACCATCGCCTCCCGCATGCGAACGTCAGCGTCTGACATGCCGCTCTACCCGGTGGGCTATAGATTTAGTAATTAAGAAGCAGCTTAAATTCATATTTCAACAAAATCTCTAAATTCAATGAAAATATTTTGACAGATTTAAAAAATTGACAAACAGAACAATGTAATAATGTCTTGATTTTTGAAATTATTCCTCTGTTTGATATTTTATTTACTATATAACAAAAAGAATCCTTCAATAGGGCGGCCTCTGTGATTTTCCATTTTAGCATTAAAAAAAACGCTAGAAGTCATACTAGTCATACTTAGTCAAGAATCCAGAATGAAAAAGTGATTTTAAAAATTAAATAAATGGTTTCCAAATAAAAAAAAAAGAAAAAAAAACTTACTAATGGAATCCACTACCTCGGTATTTCTGGGCAACGGTCTTAACCCCTGAGCTATCATCGTCCGACTACTTTCAGTGCTGCACGCATTTATGTTACATTTAGCTGCGCCCCATGAGTGAGGGCTGGTAGCCGAATAGGCTAAGATGCTATCGTTCACATTCAAACTACCCAAAGTTGTGAGTTCAAGTACCAGCCAAGTCAAAAAAATAATAATAATTGCAAAGTGAATTTTTTCTCATTCAGTTCTTTAGTGACTACTGGAGTAGCTCCCTTGTACCGGTCACATTGCTAACGTCTGGTGGTTAGCCTTATACCGCGGTCATGCCCATACAAAATTCGTAAGCAAAAATTACCTGTGGGCGGGTGGTTAGGTTGGAATCCGGTCCTCACTACTAAGAGTTAGCGGAATCACTAGGAGGTTTGCACCAGTGCGGCCGAACTACAGGGTATAGTCTATGTATGACTGACACAGCCGGAACTACCACCTAGCTTTTTGTTTCAATTTGATTCATTTTGTTTTGTTTAAATGTCATTTCCATTTCTATTTTTTGAAAGTAATCAAAACTAATCTTTGAAAGTAGTCGAATTATTTTTTTGATTATTTTTGAATAGTTTTGATTTTTTTGTCGTAATTTGAAATAATCCCGATTTTTTTTCGATTATTTCTAATCGTAATCAATTATTAATCTGACATTTTTTTTACAAAGGATTATATAGTCATTAAATTATTTTTTATAAATAATCTAATTGATTACCAATCGTAATCCGAATTTAACAGCTATGGTTAAAACCTTCTAGACATATATTTTAATCATCATTACTTACCGATCCGCCATACATCATTTCCCGATCAGATGAACTATAGTAGAGTTGCCACCCCCGCAATTTGGAAAAAAACTCATATCTTCCACAATTTGTAATCTAATAAAATATTCTTAAAAAAAACCTTACCCTGAGTAACGGGTATATCGAAGTCGAGCAGGGCCGACTTCAACTTACGCTCTCGTTTTTATTGTGTTCCCAATGACCCTGTCCGTATATTCTGAATTTTGAAGAATTTTATCTTGAATTTTTTACATTCCAGTTAAAATTGTTGTTACTGTGTGTTGCTACTATAAAAGTGCCCGTAGAACGCGAACCTAGGCTTTATTTGAAAAACTGGGTATGAGGTGATGCTTACAAAAGTCTCAAGATTCAGAATTTATGGGTCTAATACCGGGCTAATTTTTAGTGTTGTACTGTGTATTATATAGTCATCCGATCCGGCCGGTTCCGACATATTGGTTGCGTGCAGTAAAAAGAAGACTCTGTGCGAAATTTCAGCTCTATAGCTTTAAAACTGAGGGACTAGTTTGCGTAGAAACAGACAGACAGACAGACAGACGGACAGACAGACGGACGGACGGACAAACGGAATTCAACTCAGCTCGTCGTCCTGATCAAGAATATATATAGTTTATGAGGTCGGAAATGAAAATTTCTATGCGTTACAAACTTCTGGGCAAAATTAATATACACTTTTCAAGTGTATAAAAACAACAATTAATTGAAATGTAAAAGTGGAGCTAAAACTATTTCCCCCCTATAAGGCATAGCTACGGCTTTTTCAAGAATTGTTTCCCTTTTAAAATTACCTAAACATATACCCACATCTAATGAGCTTATGGGCTCATCATAAAAACTCCTAATTTCTGAAAATCGCCTACCTAATATAAAAATTTCTCCTAATTCTTCATCAATGGACTCTATCCTTATTGGGCAATGTTCTTTAACAAAACAAAAATTGTCAGGACTGCTACTGCTTAGTATGCATCCCTGCAATTTTAGAACCCTACCAACTAATTTGATTTCGTTTTCCTCCCGGTCCTCAAAGCTATCTTCAACTATTTTCCTATATATTTGTTGGAGTATCAGAGTAGGTTTACGGACAAATCTCTTTAGAGTTTGCAAATAATTCTCAAACGCGTATGACGAACCTGCGATCGGGTCACCGACCTGTTTTATAGTATCGCCTACATGGAGTAAGCCGTGAACATTGTAGGACACACTGTTCTTCCCAAAAACAAGTGGAAAATTCTCAAGAAATAGATTTAACATTTTTTGAGAATTTTCTATATTAGTTGGTCCTTGTCTTTGGGAGCAGAGCAGTCTGTATGCACAGTGCAACAACAAAAATTCGTAATACTGGTCATCATTCATTGTATCTTTAAGAGCTACAATCCCAGTATATAGCAAAAACTGCCTGAACTCAGTGGCTTTCCAGTTTGGAAGCTCCACCAATGTTCTTGGCTTACGTGCAAACTCTTTTGGAATATACTTCCGCATCGATATTAATATTTGGGAAATCTTCCCTTTATCTTCCTTAGAAAGTGGACATAGCATTTTATTATGATTTAATCTTTCTAAACATTTACGCATTACACCCAATTCAACAAGGTGCATGCAATCAAGCGGAACTTGAGTTACCATTAGGACGCCAAGTTTTTCAAAAGCGGACTGAACATTCAAATAGTCGACGTTATGGTGAAGGCGATATTTTCTATTAGAAAAGTCTTCATCTGTTATTAATTCAGCACATGTTGTGCTATATGTTAATACAGAATCTACTTTTCGAGCTACCTGTATGCATTTGGTACAGCCATGGCTGGATGTATGTCCAGGAGTGCCAGTTACAAATGCCCTTGCAGGAGAATCGCACACGATCGCTCGAAGTTCTAATTGAACTTTTTTATTAGAAATGGTAAGACCATTTCTCATAACTTCGGACAATTCACCCGTCAATTTTGACAAAAATTCTTCGGAATTAAATGGCTTATTGTAGCCCGTAAAAACACCTATTGGCAAGACCGGACATTTTTTTACATTATTTACTCTAATTAAAATGGGCCACAATTGTGAGCGAGAGCTATTAAATAAGGGAAGTCCGTCAATATTAATATCAATGCTTAATATATCTGGAAGCTTGGGTAAAACAGAGAGTTTATTTAGTTGCTTTGATAAGCCGATATGTAAATAAGAGCCGCCTCCTATTTGACTTATATCAGGCTTTTCAGAGCAATTAAATTTATAAAAGGGTTTAACCTTTAAATTCTGCTTGTTTAAAATTTTAATTATATCAATAGCACAGCTACGTTTCGGTTTATGCTTTAAATACCAATTTTTCAATTGTGTATTTAAATCATCACCAACGTTTGCATGTGCTTCTATGCTACCTATCTCATCCTGCATGTTTAAAACTTCTCTTTCTACCTCAACTAATTGCTCCACATCAAAGTTTACTCCTACTTCTCCTACATCGTCGTTTTCAGCTCTAACGCTTTCTCCTGCAACACGACTGAGTTGCTCAGCTAACATGTCTCTTTCTTTTTTTACTTGTCTACGCATCTGTCTATCACCAATCATTGTTATTTTTTTTGCTACCTTTATTTATTTTGCTTTATTTTATTTAATTAATATTATAAGTTTTTTTCCATTTATTTTGTATTTCGTTTGTAGCACATCAATATTTCCCAATTTTTTTTTTTTTGTGTTGTACATGTGTGAAAATTGTAGAAAGTTTTGTTAAATAATAGTAATAGAAAATAGCACAGAATATAAATTATATATATGTATATATTTTATACAATATTAATTATATATTTACATGGTGCGCCATTTTCTATTAAAACTTAATATTATTTTTGCATGTGATATACAATAAATTCGCTTGCAGCTGTCCACTAATTGGAAACCAACTTAAAACGTATTGGTGTAGGAAAGTTAACATTTGCGCTATGACATGTGCAAGGGAATTTATTGTACATACCGATCCCTTTGTGCGAAATAGTCTTATATTAAAAGAAAGCTCATTTTACGAGACACATAGAGAATACAATCCTATTTTTGACATATCCACCACTAACAGATCGCGAGATAAACGACAAAGAACATATAACTTTAAGAGACCCAAATTGTGATTCTACTATTATCATGTCTTCTATTCGGAAAAAAATGGTTCAAAAAAGTGTATTCTTAAGTAGGGTTTTCTCTAAATTGAATGGATTTTTGTTCTATTTTTTTTTAAAGACTCAGCCGAAACTTTCATTAAATATTATTTTTTTTTGTTTAAGGATATCCGTATAAATATTTTAGAACAAATCTTCCGATGTCACAATCAATTAATGCGCGAGGAAAAATAATTTTTTCATATTAAATGTTTTTAGGACCAATATTAATTATCTAAAATCGAGGGTCATTTTAGCCACGGTTAAGATTTGTAAGTCAAAATTTTGCGAAGAAAATACAAAAAATTAAAATTTGTTTACGTTTTTAGCTAAATATCTTGAAATCTAATATTTTAAAGCAGGGACCATAACTGTTATAACTTTTTGGATAAATATTTTGAAATAACAATTATTTTCTCATTTTTAAATAAAAATTTTAAAATTGTTATTCTATGATTTTTAAATAAAAATGTTGTTTTAACAGTTAAATGGTAATTTTTATTTAAAAATTTTTTTTATAACAGTTAAAACTAATTTTTATTATACAAATTTAAATTATTATACTCTGTACCGAAGGTACACAGAGTATATTGGGTTTGTGCAAATGTATGTAACAGCCAGAAGGAAGCATCTCCGACCCCATAAAGTATATATATTCTTGATCAGCATCAACAGCCGAGTCGATATAGCCATGTCCGTCTGTCCGTCTGTCCGTATGAACGAAGAGATCTCAGAGATGGTAAGAGATAGAGGTTTGAAGTGTATGGAACATATATTTCTTATACTTGCAGGCAGATCAAGTTTAGTTTTGATTTTTGCCACGCCCCCTGCCTCCCCCGCAAATTTAAAAAAACGAAATAACTCCCACAATTTTCAAGATAGATAGTTCGAACATTCTAGACATATATTCTACTACTTATTTTGAATCGACCCGCCATACATCATTTTTCGATCAGATGAACGATATAAGAGCTATATGTAAAAGAAAATAAAAACCAACGCCAACAACAACACCGTTGCCATTGGTAGAACTTACGAGAAAGAGAGAGAGCGAGAAGGCAATAGCTAACTGGTAATTTCCCAATTGGACCTTGCTATGAGTGGAGCGATATAATTGAGATGGCCTGCGGTCAGAAATCACGCGTGATTCCCGCGTGACTAATATAGATACGTTTTTGTTAATAGGAAATTATATACAAATTTTATAATTTTTACGGGTTTGTACTAGGTACTAGCCCCCATACATCGTTTTTCAACCAGATGAACGATGGTTGAAAGAGTTGCCACCCTCAGATTTTGAAAAAACCTCACACTTTAAAGTTATTAGTTTCGTACAAACAGGTACAGAGTATATTACAGTCGGGCTTGACCGACTTTCTTACTTGTTATACTCTGTACCGAAGGTACACAGAGTATATTGGGTTTGTGCAAATGTATGTAACAGCCAGAAGGAGGCATCTCCGACCCTATAAAGTATATATATTCTTGATCAGCATTAACAGCCGAGTCGATATAGCCATGTCCGTCTGTCCGTCTGTCTGTCCGTCTGTCTGTCTGTCTGTCCGTCTGTCCGTATGAACGAAGAGATCTCAGAGATGGTAAGAGATAGAGGTTTGAGGTGTATGGAACATATATTTCGTATACTTGCAGGCAGATCAAGTTTAGTTTTAATTTTTGCCACGCCCCCTGCCTCCCCCGCAAATTAAAAAAAACGAAATAACTCCCACAATTTTCAAGATAGATAGTTCGAACATTCTAGACATATGTTCTACTACTTATTTTGAATCGACCCGCCATACATCGTTTTTCGATCAGATGAGCGATATTAGAGCTATACATAAAAGAAAATAAAAACCAACGCCAACAACAACACCGTTGCCATTGGTAGAACTTACGAGAACGAGAGAGCGAGAAGGCAATAGCTAACTGGTAATTTCCCAATTGGACCTTGCTATGAGAGGAGCGATGTAATTGAGATGGCCTGCGGTCAGAAATCACGCGTGATTCCCGCGTGACTAATATAGATACGTTTATGTTAATAGGAAATTATATACAAATTTTATAATTTTACGGTTTTGTACTAGGGTAATTCTACTCATCATTACTTATCGAGCCCCCATATATCGTTTTTCAACCAGATGAACGATAGTCGAAAGAGTTGCCACCCCCAGATTTTGAAAAAACCTCACACTTTAAAGTTATTAGTTACGTACAAACAGGTACAGAGTATATTACAGTCGGGCTTGACCGACTTTCTTACTTGTTTTTATTTTGTTATTTTTATAATAAAAATTACTTTTTAATTCTTATGAATATTTGTATTATTTGTAGTTTGCTGATTGCCTAGGAACAAGAATTGAAATCGGCGAATTTGTTTTTAAAGAATGTCAGCTAGCTGCAAATAAAATGTGTTATTTTCAGGGACTGTAATCATTATAAGTGAAATTATAAAAATTACAAAATAATTATTATTTTTGATATTTAGTTTTTTACTCAGAAAATAATGATTATTTCTGATTTTTATTTTTTTACTCAAACCATAATGATTATTTCCTGAGTGAAAAAATAAAAATCAAATATAATTATAATTTTCTGAGTGGAAAAATAAAAATAAAAAATAATGATTATATTTTGATTTTTCGCTCAAATATATCACTCAAGGTTCGATTATGACTCTCTGAAAAGGAGCTGTGGCGAAATCGATACATATCCCTTTGATAGAGTTGTAATCGAACCTTGATTGATATTTTTGAGCGAAAAATAAAAATCACAAAATAATCATTATTGTTAATATTTATTTTTTCACTCAGAAAATAATCATTATATTTGATTTTTATTTTTTCACTCATGAAATAATCATTTTGGTTTGAGTCAAAAAAAAAAAATTAAAAAATAATCATTATCATTGAGGAATATATTTTAAAATCAACAATTTAAAAATCATTGCGGATTTCCATAGATTATCCAAAAAGAACCCGACAGGTATAATTCAAATATTTTTGCGGCTACTCTAAGTGGTTGATTTTTAATATTAAAAAATACAAAATAATCATTATTTACGGTCCCTGGTTATTTTAATCATATTGTGACAGTAGGACCTTATCCACCAAAAAAAATATATATTAAAAATTTCGCGGATTTTTAGAAGTCGCGGACTGCATTTAAAAATCTGAAAAATTATAAGATCGGTTTATAGATTTTACATATGTATATTTTGTATTTTTTTCAACATGCTTGGCCTGCATAATAATATTGCAATGTACTGCTTTTTAGCGTTTTAACCACCTTTCACATTTTTTAAAAATCTGGAAAAATTATAAGAGCTTTAACAAACCATGGCGAATATACCCACAAAAAAAGCAAAGTGGAACCCCAATTGCAAGTTGAAAATAAATAAGGTTAAAAATTTCGCGGATTTATACAAGTCGCGGTTTGCCTCGTTAAAATCAGGGATATTATTGTATCGAATTCCGAAGGTTCAAAGTATTTATTTAGAATTTTTCAGAATTTTAGCATGGCCCATTGTCTTAAAACAGCTTACGATTAAAATAGTTTAACTCTTCATTTAAAATACACCATGAGCGCTAGGACAAAACCAAAGATGCGGAAATTTTTGTCAGATACCCAACTTTGAATCTGCATACCAAAAATTTAATTTCGGTCAAGGGCCGCTGCCCATGGGAATCCGGCTACGCCCTTTGTCAAAACACTTTCTTGTCACTTTAAATATGGATGTCTTTGATTTTTATAAATGGTAAAACTATGTCGATTTATAGCCTATTTCCACTGGCACATATATGTACATTCGAAATTTTTACATATTCGATTTTTAACCATTAAATTCGCGTTTCTTTTAACAATTGCGACGTCAATGCAAACATAGTTGCTAAACTTACCCAAAGATTGGTCAACTTTCACTTATCGGCTTAGAATGTATATTTGCTTTGGATTTTTAATATTTTCAAATGTACATATATGTGCCAGTGGAAATAGGCTATAAAACGCCCACAAAATAATAACAATAACAAGCACAGTCACAAAAATTATTTTTTTTTTATTTTCTTAGAATTATTTTTATTTTTATTAAATAAGTTTGCGCTATTTTCGCACAAAGGGGCCAGTGATGCACCCGTAACAATTAATAATAATTGTTAATTAATAATATTTATTAATTTTATAAATTATGCACTTCACTTACCTGAATTCAATTATATTTTTAACACACAAATTGTATTTTACACAAAAATAGAATATTAATTCAAATTGCAAATTTAAAAAAAACAACGTGTCGCTGTGGCTGTAAAAATCAAATGCACAAACATCTGTTTTTTTCCATGCTACAGACAAGTAGTTATAGGGTTAGTTAGTTAGTCCAGCGCGTACACTGGTGAACCAAAAATGCGTAGGTGTGTAACTCTTGGCTTTTTCCCGCTCCAAACTTCGAGGGGAGTTACACCACCCAATGCCTGCGACGGAGATCTATTACGCAAATAGCTCGCAGTTGAAATGGCCTCTGCCCACAATGGCTCCTCAATATTAGCATGCACCATCATACTACGCGCCATTTCAACAAGGGTTCTGTTCGCTCTCTCAGCTACTCCGTTTTGCTGAGGAGTATATGGCACCGTCAGTTGTCTTTTTATACCACACCCGTTCAAATATTCATCAAATCTATTGTTGATATATTCCCTGCCGTTGTCGCTACGAATAGCCTTTATTTTCTTTTGCGTTTGGAGCTCAACTAAATTTTTGTATATTTGAAACTTCTCAAACGCCTGATCTTTTGATTTCATAAAATACACGAAAATTCTCTTGGAAAAATCATCGATAAACGTGATGAAATACCTAGCGCCGCCTATCGATTGCACATTTATCGGCCCACACACGTCAGTATGAACTAGTTCCAACAATTGAGTCGCACTCCCTGTGCACTTTTTTGGAAATGGCAATCCACAAATTTTTGACTTGTTGCATGTGTTACAATTTATTTCAACCGGAATGTTTTTAACGTCAATGCCAACCACACGATGATTCGTAATCAAGTCTTTAAGGCTCCGAAAGTTTAAGTGGCCATACCGATTATGCCAAATAACAGCCTTGTTCTGCATTGAAAACAACCGATTCACGTTCACGTCACTAAACAAAAACAAATTGTCTCTCATTTGTGCTCTCAACAAAATCTGTCCATCCCTGGATCTCACTAGTGCGTGACTGTCTTTAAAAACAATAGTGTGCCCATAACTCATAGCTTTGCTGGCAGAATGGAAGTTCATCTGCAAAGCTGGCACATACAGAACATCTTGCAGCAGAATTTCACTTTCACTTGTTTTTATTCTCACTTGGCCTCTACCAGGTGATTCGATCACTTTGTCTGCCGCCAACATAACTTTGTCTCTATTTTCCACGAACGACACAAACATACTTTTCTCACAACACATGTGAGACGTCGCCCCACTGTCGAGACACCATGTTCTCTTCGTTATGTTTTCTCTGTTCACTGCAGCAAATACCGAAAACGAAATCTTTTCTCTATCCCGATTTGGTTCTTCTTGTTCGTTTTTGTCCTTTTTCTTTTCTTTACACTGCACTGCTTTGTGGCCACGTTTTCCACATATAATGCAAATTCCGCCGAATTTTACATTTTGCTTTGTGCGTGTTTCTCCTTTGCCGTTTCGCGATCCAGCATAAAACGCTTGCTGTTTACTGTTCATTTCACTCTCTCGCTCACTATTCTCTTTAAGTCTTTCAGCCTCCGCTAAAAGTTTAACCTTCAGCGACTCAAACGACGGCAACGAATCTCTCGTTTCCATTGCGACGACAAAATGTTCGAATTCTGCACTCAAACTGGACATCAGAATTATCACTTTTAGTTCGTCATTTAATTCAAGATTCACTTCGGCTAACTTTTCAGTTATTTCCACAAACTTATTCACATATTGAACCATATTGTCTCCAGCCGAACACTTTGAATTTAACAGTTTTTTGTATAGCGACACCTTTTGCAGCGGGCCGCTCGACACATGCACATCACGCAACGTGATCCATGCTTCCAGTGCCGAATGAGCATTTTTATATAATTTAACTGCGACACGTTCACATTTAAGATTATACAGGCCAAAGCCTTTTCATCTAGCAAGTTCCACTTGGCAGCATCTTCACTCGTTGATTCCTCTGTCAACTCCAGCTTGCCACTTGCTATTTTCCATAGTTCCTGGTGTACAAGTATACTGAGCATTTGTACACACCACACATCATAATTGTGTTCATTTAATTTTTCGATTTGAAACGCGCTCATCTTTATATCTTTCGCGAGACTGGGCCCATAACCAATGTTAGTGTGAAAAATAAACTATCAAATCGGCCAGTTCCAGGAACATTCCTTGAGTCACCCAAATCAGAACACACGACACAAGTGTGGACACGACAAACGTTTATTAGAGACTGAGAGCATAAAGGGAAACGTACAAAGATCTTGGTACAAAACGGAATCTATAAATCTAGTGATGGAACATCGCATAGTGATGTGCAACTAGAACGATTTAACTTGCTTATTCAACACAGGTCATATCCGACTGTTAAAAGCATTTGTACAAATATATTTATGGCCCGTAAATAAATGATTAATTTCGGGAAATAAAAATAATGAGTTATTATACGGCTATTAAACCAACGACCTGTTCAATCCTCTTATTTTAAAATTCAATAATATTCACACAATTTATATGTTCGATGCACGCACATTTATTAAGGGTATACAAAGTTCATTATTCGGCGCCAGCAAAACTATTTTGGTGACCGGCCCGTCGAGCCGCAAAGGGAATTGTTTTTTTTTTGTGGGTTGCGGTAGGCAAATTTGCAACAACAAATACACACATCGAATTTTGCTTTGCCGACGTCGACGTCGAATTTGCCGGCCGCGACTGCACATGTTTGTTTTCGGTTGCTGTCGCCAAAATTGCAACAACAAAACACATACAGAATTCGCTTCTGCCGACGTCGGCGTCAAAGCAGAATGGTGAATAAGTGATGAATTTGACGAGAAGTGAATTCTGGAACTGAAGGGTAAGTACACACACACACACAAACACACCACTCTCTCATTTTGACTGTTTCCAATTACTAATTTATATATGTTTTTTTTTCTCTTTACAGATTAGTAAATCATCAAATTGGTCGGAGAAACAGGCATAAAAAATGGTTCTGCAACACCTGCTTAAATTATTCAAGCAGTGAGAGGGCAGCTGAACGACACAAGGAGCAATGTGGAGGGATGGTCGCTCAACTGCCAAGACCGGAAAATGTTTTCCTCAACTTCGAGCGGTACAGGAGTCAGCTGGAGGTCCCATTCGTCGTTTATGCCGATTTTGAGAGCGCTCTTAGAGTCTTAAATGTTCGAGTAAGTCAAAATACACATAGCGTTAATGAGCATATAGCAATAGCATTTTGCTATTATATTAAGTGCTCATTTGATGATAGCTTAAGTAGATTTGTGCTAGAGACAGGAGAAGATGCAGGGCTTAAATTTATTAGCTCTTTAATTAAAAATTCTACTGAAATTTATACAGAGTATTTGAGGAGAATTATTCCGATGGATATGCGACCGAAAGATATTCACAATTTCGTAAAAGCAATTTGGTGCCACATTTGTGGTAATCATTTAGGTGAAGATAGGGTAAGAGATCATTGTCACTTGACTGGTCGTTTCAGAGGGGCTGCACACAACAAGTGCAATTTGAATTATAAAATAGGTTCATTCATCCCAGTTTTTTTCCATAACTTTTCACGTTATGATTCTCATTTATTTGTAAAGGACTTGGCCGAGTTTCCTGGAGACATAAATGTAATTCCTCTTAATAAGGAGGTTTACATTTCTGTTTCCAAAACAATAGAAATTGATGACCCACAGCAGCAGCAGCAACAAAAATTAGAGCTAAGATTTTTAGATTCTTTTCGTTTCATATCATCAAGCTTGGACACACTAGTGTCTAATCTAAGTGATGAACATTTGAAAACAGTTAGGGAATTCTTTCCAAATAATGACAAATTTTCATTGATGCGAAGGAAGGGTGTATTCCCATATGAATACATTGACTCGATTGACCGCTTGTCAATCACTCAATTACCACCACGAGAGGCATTTTTCAATAGCCTTTCAGATACTGAGTGCTCGGAAGAGGATTATGCTCATGCACTTAAAGTCTGGTCACAATTTTCTTGTGAAACAATGCGAAAACGGATGTCTTGCTTTTGACTGATGTTCTTGAAAACTTTAGGCGGATATGCCTACAAATACATAAATTAGATCCAGCCCACTATTACACAATTCCTGAGATATCTTGGGATGCAATGCTCAAGAGCACACAAATTGAATTTGAGCTGTTGACCGCTATTGACATGTACAGGTTTATTCAGTGTGGAATTCGCGGTGGCTTGGTGCAATGTCCAAAACGTCATAGCAAAGCGAATAATAAATATATGACTGATTATGATGCAACAAAAGAGAGTGAGTATCTAATTTATTTGGATGCTAACAATCTTTATGGCACTGTAATGTCCCAATCTCTGCCATATGGGAGTTTTCAATGGCTAACACAGGAAGAGATTGACGCCCTTTCTATTTTAAACATATCTCCTGACTCCAGTTATGGTTTCATTTTTGAAGTGGATCTAAAATATCCATACAACATTCACGACAAGCACAATGATCTACCATTTTGCCCATCCAACAAAAAGCCCACTGCATTGGCCTAAACCAAAAAACTTATTGCCGATCTCAGTGATAAAGTTAATTACCCAATTCATTATTTGAATTTGCAGCAGTGCCTAAAAAATGGGTTAGAGCTTGTCAAAGTGCATAGAGTTTTACGGTTTGCTCAGAAACCATGGCTCAAGCCTTACATTGACATGAATACAATGCACCGAACAAATGCTAAAAATGCTTTTGAAAAAGACTTTTTCAAATTGCTGAATAATAGCATTTTCGGCAAAGCGCTGGAAAATATTGAGAAGCGGATTGATTTGAAGCTCATTAGTGAGTGGGATCCTCAAACGCGAAACACTCCAGGGCGTTATAGCTTGTGTGGGCGGGAACTAGTTGCAAGAGCAAATTTCCATAGCACTGTAAAGTTCTCGGAAAACTTATTTGCCTTTCAAATGAAGCGAATGCATATTTGCTACAATAAGCCAATATACATTGGCTTTGCTGTATTGGATCTCTCCAAGTGGAAAATGTATGATTTCCATTACAGTTATATGCAACCCAAGTTCCAAGATAAATTGAGTCTCAACTACATGGATACTGACTCTTTTATTTATACCATAAAAACGCCTGATTTTTACGCTGATATCCGTGAAGATGTTGAACAGATGTTTGACACTTCTGATTATTCGGAACAGGCCGCCTCTTTGTTCAACTTCAAGCGAGTGAATAAAAAGAGGTTGGGTTTCTTCAAGGATGAGTCCAATGGGAAGATCATGAGTGAGTTTGTAGGTCTTCGGTCAAAAATGTATGCGTTTACGCTTGATGGTGTGCGGCGTAACATAAAAAAATCCAAGGGGGTGAAAAGGTGTGTCGTTGAGAAGTTAACACTGCAAAACTATCGCGACTGTTTACTTAAACAGGAAACATTCAGCGATAGTATGTTGGTGTTTCGTTCGAAACGACACCAAATCTTTACAAACAAAATAAAAACGAGAAGGCAAAGCTAACTTCGACTGTGCCGAAGTTTTAATACACTTGAAAAACTTTACTCCAACTGATTTAACTGGAAAAATATATATAGGATATAGATATCAGATATTTCAAATTTTTAAATTATTGATAATAAAAATTTGATACCATAAAAAAACTTTTCTTAGTAAAACACATTTTCCGACCGATCGTTCCTATGGCAGCTATATGCTATAGTCATCCGATTTTGATAATTTTTTTCGAAATTATGTGAAAGCATATAAAACTAATATATACCAAGATTGGGGACGCTACGATAAAAAACAAAAAAGTTTTTCTCACTAGAAGTAGTTTTTTGACCATCCGTTTATATGGCAGCTATATGCTATAGTCATCCGATTTTGATAAATTTTTTCAGAATTATGTGGAAACATATAAACCAAATATATACTACGATTGGAGACGCTACGATGAAAATCAAAAAAGTTTTTCCCACAAAGACTAATTTTTCGACCGATCGTTCCTATGGCAGCTATATGCTATAGTGATCCGATTTTGATACATTTTTCCAGAATTATGTGAAAGCATATAAAACTAACATGTACCAAGATTAGTGACGCTACGATGGAAAACAAAAAAGTTTTTCTAACTAGAACTTGTTCTTAGGCCGATCGTTCCTATGGCAGCTATATGATATAGTTATCCGATCCGGCCGGTTCCGACATATTAGTTGCGTGCAGTAAAAAGAAGACTCTGTGCAAAATTTCAGCTCGATAGCTTTAAAACTGAGAGACTAGTTCGCGTAGAAACAGACAGACAGACGGACAGACAGACGGACGGACGGACAAGCGGAAATGAACTCAGCTCGTCGTCCTGATCAAGAATATATATAGTTTATGAGGTCGGAAATGAATATTTCTATGCGTTACAAACTTCTGGGCAAAATTAATATACACTTTTCAAGTGTATAAAAATAACGCTCAACAGCAATGATGACAAGCGTATGTTGAAAGAAGATCGAATTCATACATACGCTTGGGGTCATTACAGGGTCAAAGAAAGTGAGTTGAATACGAACATAAGATTGCTTGAGGGTAATGCTTATGTATATGCTCAAGACGTTGTTGCCCTAGAAGCCAATATCTCCCGGTCGCACCAGCAGAATATTTTACTCACCTCTCTAAGAAATAAGGTTGAAGTCAATGACAGAGAAATACTGCGAGCTGAAATTGAATTGGCATCATTGCAGTATGATATTGAAATGCTTTAATCGTTGTACAACAGTATATGATGAAGAAAAAATAAAATGAAACAAATTGAAATCAAGTAATTTTTGTAGTTTATTTTGTATATAAAAAGAGTGGAAAAAAATGTTAAAAAACGAGAAGGCAAAGCTAACTTCGACTGTGCCGAAGTTCTAATACACTTGAAAAAGATTACTCCAACTGATTTAACCGGTAAAATATATATAGGATATAGATATCAAATATTTACAATTTTTAAATCATTGATAATAAAAATTTGATACCATAAAAAAAACTTTTCTTAGTAAAAAACATATTCCGTCCGATCGGTCCAATGGCAGCTATATGCTATAGTCCTCCGATTTTGATAAATTTTTTCGAAATTATGTGAAAGAATATAAAACTAATATAAACCAAGATTGGAGACGCTACGATAGAAAAAAAAAAGTTTTTCTCACTAGAAGTATTTTTTTAACCGACCGTTTATATGGCAGCTATATGATATAGTCATCCGATTTTGATAAATTTTTCCGAATTGTGTCAAAGCATATAAAACTAATATATATTAAGATTGGAGACGCTACGATGGAAAACAAAAAAGTTTTTCTCACTAGAAGTAGTTTTTTGACCGTCCGTTTCTATGGCAGCTATATGCTATAGTCATCCGATTTTGATCAATTTTTTCTGAATTGTGAGGAAACATATAAAACTAATATATACTACGATTGGTGACGCTACGATGGAAATCAAAAAAGTTTTTCTCACAAAGACTTATTTTTCGACCGATCGTTCCTATGACAGCTATATGATATAGTCATCCGATCCGGCCGGTTCCGACATATTAGTTGCGTGCAGTAAAAATAAGACTCTGTGCAAAATTTCAACTCGATAGCTTTAAAACTGAGGGACTAGTTCGCGTAGAAACAGACAGACAGACGGACAGACGGACAGACAGACAGACAGACAGACAGACGGACAGACGGACGGACGGACAGACGGAATTGAGCTCAGCTCGTCGTCCTGATCAAGAATATATATAGTTTATGGGGTCGGAAATGAATATTTCTATGCGTTACAAACTTCTGGGCAAAATTAATATACACTTTTCAAGTGTATAATAAGATACAATAATGTTGATAATTTCAAATTTTAAATGTATATAAAAATAAGGTACATGATTATATTTTTTAAATTAAATGTTACAAATAAGAAAGATTATTTGTTAATAACTGTTGTTATTTTTAAAATTTCAATTGAATATAAAATCAAAAAAATTTTGTTTATTTATGCGGCAATAAAAGTGCTACTTAATTGGTTGGTATAATCTTCTAAACCAGTTATAAATAAAAGTTTTTCTTCCCCATCATCATCTTCTTCCTCTTTTTCATTTGGCAAGTTCTTTCTAGCTACCCTACCCAAAACTGGTAAGTCTTTAACAAGAATTTCGTGTAAGTTTTTAATTTCATCGTTGGCTTTCACCGATGAGGGGGACAATACTCCCTCATTATTTTCTTCGCAACTTATTTTTACTATTTTTTGTTCAGCTTTGGCTGAATAAGTGCAATGAATGTCTATTTGATAGTTATTGTACGCAATTCTGAAATAACGATAAAAATCGTTAGCACTATCTATAACACCGCCAATTGCGGCTTCTTTCTTTATCAAACTATCCCTAAACGCCTGAATAACTAATTTATTAGTTGATAGGAAAAGATCTGAGCGCTCGTTGCCATTTTTAGTAACCGAGTTCGAATCACCACCACCACCTATTCTCATACCTATATTTACCATTGTTGAATTACTTTGACTGTCCTCCGCTTCTGCTTCTTCCTCATAATAGTCATCCAGGTCGTCGTCACCCCCAAATGTATGGGGAAATCCATCACTACTGTCAGTGTCAGGCATTCCCTCATTTACACCCAGAACCGGGACAAACGGGATTTTTTTGGACCCCTTAGGCTGATTGTATCCACTTTGATAATCATCATCATCACCAGCCGCCAGTAAAGCCCTCGAAGCGAAAGTTGTTGTTATTAACGTAGGTGATTCTGTTGTCATCGTTAATGGTGCTGGTGATGGTGCAGTTGTCATCGGTGGGAGTGTTGTCTGGTCCCATAATCCTTCTCCTCCTGTTCCTTCACCGTCATTTAATTTGGTGGTCAAGAGAAAGCTCTGCTTCCAAAGTCGGAAGTTCATTGCCACAAGAATCGTATCATTCGTTGGCAGCCGAATGATAAATTTACTCTCACTCACATTTAGTGATATAGTGGGTAAATCCCCCCAGTTGGAGTCAGGGACTGGATTGGCCACTCCATACATCCAATGATGTAAGTATAAAATCACAAATAAAAGTCCCATTTTATTTTGAACCATTTTGATTGTGATTTTTTTATTTTTGCAGTTGTTCTCAAAGCGTTTGACCAGAGTGGACTGGACTGACGCACACTAAATATGCTCGATTTATATACAGTTTTTGATTTGTGCACTTCACCACACCAGAACACAACAATCAAATTATATGCCAAATAAAAATGAGTGAAAAATACTACGCCCTTAATGAAGAAACAATGTTAAAACAAACAGAACTAGCCCTATCAGAAACAAATAAGCGTGTGTGTGTGTGTGTGTGCGTATGAAAGTATTGCGACATCTTTATTTTAAAATCATTTTGTGTTATTATTTTTCATTAATAAAATCTCGTTTTTATTTACCCAGCTGTCGGCACTTTTGGGGAAGCCTAATCAGCGGACAAGCGCTCTGTTACCCCTCTTTTTTAGCACCTTTTCAACGAGATATGTATCGGGAAATTGACTCTTTTTCAATTCCTCTGTATAGAAGCACCCCTTAATGAGCTCGCCATTTAAATCGTCCAGCATAAATGATGTTGGGAATGTGTTCCTCACTTGCCTTATTGTAACAAGTAAGAAAGTCGGTCAAGCCCGACTGTAATATACTCTGTACCTGTTTGTATGTAACTGATAACTTTAAAGTGTGAGGTTTTTTCAAAATCTGGGGGTGGCAACTCTTTCGACTATCGTTCATCTGGTTGAAAAACGATGTACGGGCTCGATAAGTAATGATGGGTAGAATTACCCTAATACATAACTCGTAAAATTATAAAATTTGTATATAATTTCCTATTAACATAATCATATCTATCATATTTCTGACCGCAGGCCATCTCAATTGCATCGCTATTCTCATACTTCGTCTTTGCCTACTTACACAATCTATTGGAAAGAAGGGAGGGGGAAACTGAAAGCGGCGCAGTCCAGTAAGCTATTGCCCTCTCGCTCTCTCTTTCTAGTAAGTGGCTGCAGTGTTTTTGTTGTCGTTGCATTAAATTTTCTTTACATATAGCGCCACTATTGTTCATCTGATCGGAAAACGATGTATGGGGGCTTGATACGAAATGATGAGTAGAATATATGTCTTAAAGGTTCGAACAATGTAACTCCAAAATTGTGGAAAATATTCAGTTTTTTTTAATTTGCGGGGGAGGCAGGGGGCGTGGCAAAAATCAAAACTAAACTTGATCTGCCTGAAAGTATAAGAAATATATGTTCCATACACCTCAAACCTCTATCTCTTACCATCTCTGAGATCTCTTCGTTCATACGGACAGACGGACAGACAGACGGACAGACGGACATGGCTATATCGACTCGGCTGTTGATGCTGATCAAGAATATATATACTTTATGGGGTCGGATATGCTTCCTTCTGGCTGTTACATACATTTGCACAAACCCAATATACTCTGTGTACCTTCGGTACAGAGTATAAAAATTTCCATTGTCCAATTAAGTGTATACCCCTTTTCGAATACATGCTTATATTTACTAATGCGCACGTGATCGCCCACCTTTAATTTGCTTCCAGTGAACATCTTTAGGTGATTATATGCAGTTGTCAAAATGTGTTGCTCATTAGATGCATTAACTTCAATGGGCGGCATTTTTATAGTTCTATGCTCCCGATTGTTGTAAACATCAATTAAATTTTGATATTCATCAAGCCATTTGTGTGTACCATTAAAACTGAACTCACGCCACATTAGCTCTTTTAAGGTTCTATTGAATCTTTCGACAATAGACGCCTTTAGGGTGCTGTATGTTGAATAATGATTGATTTTATAGCGTTGCATTAAAGCCTTAAAATTATTATTATAGAATTCGGTTCCATCGTCGGTTTGCATGTTTCTTGGGGTACCCCGACCAGATTTGAAAATTTTCTCTATAGCTAGGGTAACGTCTTTGCCAGTTTTAGACTTTAGGGCCGCACCCCAGGCAAACTTGGAAAATGTGTCAATTACTGTTAGTAAGTATCGGTAGCCCTTGTTCAATGATGAGTATGCCCCCATCTCAACTAAATCGGCCTGCCACAAACCGTTGATTCCCTTTGTGACTACTCTGCGACGTTTAAAGTTCTTGCGTGAAGGGGCGTGTAATTCATTCACCAATCCTCGTTTGTTAAATTTGTTGCTGCTGCTGGCACTCATTTTTTTATAGGTAAAAGGTTTATATAGATTTTATATGCTATTATGTGCTTGTCATCTCAACCCATCAATGGTGCAATTGGTTAAAATGTCAATACCAGATTTGTAGTTGGTCAGAGCGCGGACCCGAGTTCAAATCACCAATGGATGCCGGACTGTTGCATGTAAGTATATACAATAAGTTTTACTAATAATCTCCCCCTCTTTATATTTCAGGTAGAAGCTCTAATGTGTACACTGCTGCTGCTGCTGCTTGTGCTACTGCTGTTGCGCTGGTATTGATGTTTGATGAGTTATTGATGGTTTTTTTTTGTGATTTTCATATTTTAATTTGGGTTGGTATAATGGGTATCTCTTCCATTCGTATTGATGCATTTTTTAAATGTGAAGTGGTTGGTGTGATTATATATTGAAAAATGTCCCCCTCTATATTAGTCAATTTGTTTTCACAATTATGGATATTTTTCCCAAATCCCTCTAGACGCTCTTTAATGGTTTTAATTCTCTTTTCCAAGGCTGGTATTTCGGGATTCCTTTGGTTAAGTCCATTCGATACGATTTCCCTCACTTTATTTATTTTATCATCAACATATTCTTTCATCACAAACTCATCTCCGTCTATGGCAGTTGAGCAATTTTTAATTCGTTTATTCTGCGCATTTAGATCACCGTTGCCATCAACGATCAAACCTACCAAGCTTTGCACATTTCGCTTCAACTCCCCTGAATACTCTTGGTTATTGGTGGAGTAATGACCAAACTTGTCAACAGACATTATGAAAATAAAATTTTGATTGACGAAAGTGAGCAATATATATGAATTTATGTTCGTTTTGCAAATGGACTTTTTTGATAGAGAGTCACGTCCGCTGCAATACTCTGAGACTTTACAATTGGTTCTTTTGTCTTTTAACAATGTTCACCTACAAAACTATTGAGGTTGTTTATTTTCTCAATGAGCTCATTAAGAACTGTATTAAGCTCATCCATCAACCTAATTAGCCCATTCATTGAAGTGTCCAATTTGTTCACTCTATCATTTCGATGTTTGAGTCCATTGCCAATGATTTTTTCCGTTTCAGTTATTTTCTCATCTACATATGCTTTCACAACTAAATCATCTTTGTCTATGGGTTTCAGTGAATTTCTAATTTGTTTTTTTTGCGCATTGAGATTACCGTCCAAATTAACGAATAACCCTGAGACATTTCGTACTTCCCTTATCAAATGCTCAGCTCGTTCCTTATCATGGGAAAAATGACCGAACTTGTCAACGGACATATTGCGTATAAGTTTACTTGCTAAATGCAAGCGATATTTATTAAGTATATGATTTCGGCTTCACGCAGCTCTTCAATTATCGAAGTGATTTCATTGGAGAGATTAGTATTACCAGCAGATTAAGATGCTAATAATAGGCGTAAGCGTTCAACAATTTCATTAGGATCATCCCAGTAAATGTAATTTGGTTTTGTTGTATTGAGTTTCATCATATTCATAAGTCCTGAGCCATCGAATTTTCTTGGTCTTCTTATGGTTCTTGTTTTGCTTCTGCTTCTGGTTGTGTGAATTGGTGTAGATACTGCTGTGGGTTGTGTTGTTCTTGTTGTTGTTGTTGTTGCCGTTGACTGTGTTAAAAGTGGTTTTATAATTTGGGTATATTTCTTCGCTCTACTCCCCTTTGTTTGTCCGTCCGATTGAAAATTCCTTTTATGCGCATTGGTCTTTAATAATATATCTTTGTATGCAATCAAATCATTAGCATCATAACCCATAGGTTGATGATGGAAAATTAAAGAGTATAAGCCCTTTGTCAGAGGTAATTTGTCGCCACTCGAAAACTCTATGCGTCTATTTGCAACATTTGTTATTTCACAACTACCCAACCATAAGGTTTTAGTTGATTTTTTCTTATACGGACCATATGCTTTATCCAAAAGTTTTGCCCTTGCTAGTTCACTGATGTTAAGATTGATTTGACTATTACCTGAATCAGCATCAATGTGACAGGCAGTCTGAGAATAGAATATATCATCGTTCTCATCATCACCCCCATCATCACGCTCATCTTCATGCTCTTTGCTAGTATCATCCCAATCCCAATCAATGGCTGCTGCTGGTGCAAATGAGTGTTTTCTAGTAGTTTTATTAATGCCTTGGTTATCAACATCTTTAACATCATCTTTATCATCATCATCATCATCGGTAAAGTCGTGAAATATCAAAGATGATTGGTTGGGGCGAGACTGTTTACTTAGGTTGTTGCGTTTTTCGACTTTTGGTTTTGTTTTAGCGCCACCTAAATCATCATCATCAGCATCATCATCATCAGCATTGCTAGGTTTCATAAATTTTCGCTTCTTATTTTCATTGACGAGCTCTTGTAAAGGTTGAGATATGGGCTTAAATGTTTCCTCCAATTCACGTGTACTCTGAGATTTCCATAACTTGAGTGAATCAAATTTCCTTTTCAATGCATCTCTAGCTTTCGTCAATTTGCTTAAAGTATCTCGATTCATTGCTATTTTTGTGTTTTTTGTGTACAACGCGAGCTGGGTAAACCACGAGAGCTGCAATAACGACAAAAGCAGCAGCAGCAGCAGCAACAAAAACCACAATAGCAACAATAAAAACTACTCTTCCACCTAATCCAACAGCTAAACAGCAGAAGAAGAACAGCTGTTACTCCTACAACAGCAATACAGAACGTTTTATGTATAGCTGGAAAACCTATTGTTGTTGATGTTGTTGTTATCTGTAATAAAGTGTTGATAAAAGTAATACAACACCTTGTATTTATATAAAAGCTGAAAAGAGTATTTCCACCCACCCAACCACCAGAAATTGAATATGAGATTTTTATACTCTGTACCGAAGGTACACTCAAACGAGAGCGTAAGTTGAAGTCGGCCCTGCTCGACTTCGATATACCCGTAACTCAGGTTAAGGTTGCCCAAATTGTGGGAGATATGAGGAATTTTTCATATTGCGGGGGCGGTAACTCTTCAATCGTTCATCTGATCGAAAAATGATGTATGGCGGATCGATAGGTAATGATGATTAAAATATATGTCTAGAAGGTTCGAACAATCAATTTTCAAAATTGTGGGAGATATGAGTTTTTTTCATATTGCGGGGGCGGGAGGGGGCGCGGCAAAAATTTGAAACAAACTTGATCTGCGTGCAGAAGATACAAGTCTACACTGAAAAAATGGTAGCTCTAGCTCTTATAGTTCCTGAGATCTAGGTGTTCATACAGACAGACAGACAGACGGACAGACGGACATGTCTATATCGACTCGGCTATTGATGCTGATCAAGAATATATATACTTTATGGGGTCGGAGATGCTTCCTTCTGCCTGTTACATACATTTGCACGAACTTAGTATACCCTTTTTACTCTACGAGTAACGGGTATAAAAACAACTCGCCCTAAAAAGGCCCATTTTCGCCCTAATATTTAGAAAATCGCCCTAAAAAAGGGCAAAGGCGACTCACCTTATTTTTAGAAAAGCATTTCTAAAAATTTTTAGAAATTTTTTCTTAAATTTAAGGTAAAACGCCCTACAAAATAAAAAATGATTTCTAAATTATAAGGCAATTTTTCTAAAAATTTAGACAATGTTTCTTAAATTTAGGGTGAAATGATCTAAAAAAATAGAAAGTATTTTCTAAAATATATGGCTCTTTTTCTAGACATTCAGACAATTGTTTCTAAATTTCAGGGTGAAATGCCCTAAGAATTAGAAAATGTTTTCTAAAATATATGGCTCTTTCTCTAGACATTCAGACAATTCTTTCTAAATGTCAGGGTGAAATGACCTAAAAAAATAGAAAAGGGTTTTTAAAAAGAATGGCTACTTTCTAATAATATATTTATTTTCTTTGTATTAGTTTATAAAATTATATTATTCATCTTAAGACTATTCATATTAAATTATTAAAAAATAACATTTGGGCTTAGGATGTGTTTTTTTTTCGAAATATTGCCCAATGGGAGTCGCTTTAAATGCATCTTACTAAGAACCATGTGTTTTGCTATATTCTGGAGACATCACTTTGTTGTGAGAGCGTCTTCCACTTCTCCGTCCTCCAGTTTTTTTCTGAAAAAAAAAACATTTTGGATAATATTTTTATAGAGAGAGGCTTTTATAGATTTTTACGGAATCGTATCCATAATTATCCTTAACAGAGCAGCAATCGAATTGTGCACTTCTAGGATAGATGAAAATAACGACTAAATATTACAATGTTTTTAAGAGGATGACCACTTTGACACAATTTTTCGTAATCAGCATTTCGAAAAATATATTATTTTGTGTAAATTTTGAAAAAGATTGTACGTATGTGCCTTAATGCTCGCATAAAAATTAAGGGTATAAAAACTTTATTTTGCGTCGGCAAAACTGATTTGCTTGCCTGCGCTTTGCGGCCACGTTAATTTTTTTCGACCTAATTTCCGAAAAGCTCACACCTCCAATCTTTTTCAACCTTTCAGTAAATATGTATTTAAAGCTGGCGGACATTTTTTTTTTAGTTAACACTGAAAAAGTCGTTTGAACTTAGAGTTTTTACTTATATCTCAGAAGATGCGCTCATTATTAAAAAATGTTTTAGACAAAATGGAAGATATTTTGAGAACCCATGTTTGATGATTAGTGAATTTTTTCGAATTAACATATAGTTTTCAAAAAAAAGACTGAAAACGGTCACATGCAAATGCATGAAAGGAAAGAATTTGTATTTTTAAATCGTGGCGATTTTTTAAAGTTAAAGTTAATATATTTCGAGATTTATGGGTCATTCTTTTTTAATTCGAACAGACTTTAAACTTTTTATTTAAATAAAAAAACAAAACCAAAATTAAAAAAAAAATTTTTAAGTCTGTTTGATTTGATATGAAATGACCCATAAGCAAAAAATCACAACTCTAACGCTTTTGACGGAAAATGCATTTCCGCGACATTTGACCCAGCCGTCTCTCTACGCTGCACAGTGGCTCGTTTCGCCGATTTAGCGTTGCAAAAATCATAACTTTTGAACGGAAAGAGATATTTGAAAAATTTCAAAGGGACGAATAAAGAGAATTGATGTAGCTTCAAAATGAGCTTAAGCATGTCTTTGTAGGTCAACAGGGTAACTCAGGATCGGCTGCTAAAGTTTATATTTGAATACACTGAAAAGATTTCATGAAATAGGCAAAACATTTTAATTTTTTTTTAACGATTTATTGAAAATTATGTTTTAAAACTAACTACAATTAACTAAATTTAATAAAAATATAATTTGAAATTACTTAAAAAAATTTATTTTCATACAAAATTAGTTCTAACATTGGAATTGTTAATTTTCTTTAAACATGTTGTCAATATAGGTATTCATATCATTAGTACTTAATAGATATAATATTTCTGGTGAATATTCTTCAGTTAATTCGTCGAGTGTTCGGATGTGCCAGAGAGATGAGATACGGGGATCAGAGGAGGCCAACAACATATTGAAAAGGTCTGTGTTTTCTTGATGTCGATATATTTTGCACGTGTTCGCATATCTATACCTTTTGTAGTCCTAGTTTCTGATTCTTGGGCTTTTTCTGACAACTCTCCTATCGATAATAGTTGTCGTTGTATTATCTGCTCACCATGATCTAATATTTTATGAACAGTAGGAGATATTTTTTTTTCGGATATTTTGTACATAAAAGATTCCTTGTCTCCTTAGCATATTATCCATATTTGCATGCATCAACATTTTCATCACAGCTTAAGACATTGATAATGATCTTTTACCTTTTAATGACATCCAGATGAATTTCTGTTATCTGAGCAGTTGCCTCATCGTTATTTCCATCATTTGTGTTTCAATAGCCCTGCTTGGGGTAGTCGACTTTTAGCCCGAGCTCTGCCAAGAACATTTTTTGGATATCCGGTTATCTTATACTTTCCCTTGGTTTTGTGTTGGCACTGTCATCAGAGTCGCCTCTTTGTTGTGGAAGAGTATATTCCCATTTAAGCATGAACTCCATAAGTAAGGTCCTTGCATGCAATGGAGAAATGCCGTATTCAGAATTATGCTCGTCCGTTTCCGATGTCTCGAACTCCTGAAAGTCCTTTTGCTTCCTCTTGCTGATTGCACATGCCAATTTTGATTTGGCATTGTGATATCGCTCAAGACTTTTCCTTTAATCATAGTCAAGAAACATTGAAATTCAATCAGAACATTTTTTCCACTTTAATTTTCGACTGGGATTGGCCTGCTTTACCTGCACGTTACTTGGCATATATCATTGCTGCGACTAGTTATGCGAGGATATGCAGCTGTAACTTTTACAATACATTAATTATTAGCTACTACATGATTTTTATGCTTCAAATTTATGGCGACGAGCGAACCTTTTTTTTCCGAGACTATTAATGGTACAAAATTGACCCAAAAATAGTGTCCACCCAAAACCTGATTTCCAACATCCATATTTGAAATAATAAAAATGTCTAAATGCATTTCAATTAAGAATTGATCCATCTTTTGAATAAAATCAACCAAATTCAAATCGGAATATCCGTTTGGTTTTTATACGCTCACATAGTTGACATTTGAAACCAAAAAAATCACAAATTCAAATTTTAAAAAAATTATTCAAGTTCGAACCACTGTAAAATCTAAAGTAATCGATCAAATTCGAAAAACAAAAGTTTTTCTGGCTATCTGGAGTTTCCTTTATTGAAATAAATTATTTTGGTCAAAAAATTCGAACATCAAAATTTGATTTTTGCAACGCTAAATCGGCCAAACGAGCCACTGTGCGCTGGGTCAGTTTTCAGACAAACTAAAATTTTTGCTCATACCCAACAGGATGCTCTTAGCGATGCCAACTTGAGCGACGCTACGCTTCGAAAAGTCAGCAGCAATAAAAATGTCTATTGACAAAATTTAAAACCATAGTGCTAAATTCGCATTGCGCTCGACTTCTGCTATATTCCAGCATTCTCCAATTTATTTAATAAACACTTTTAAAGCAGTGTGACCGTTGGCGATAAGGGGGTATTTTGCTGCTGATCGGTGATATTTTTATGTTGAACGGTCACACTGGAATCTGATATCACCACAATCATCAATTCAGCTATGTGGAATTTAGCTGGTCTGATTTGAAATGCAAACGTTCACTAGATATTTCCATGTCACCACCTATAATGTATGTTTGATATTGTTGTATGTAAATATGTACGTACATAATCTTGTCCATTCTGTAAGCGCGCACAAAAATGCAATCCCATTTGGTTGGTGTTTTGCGGCGAAACTGCTCCCACCAAAGGCACTTTAGGGTTTCCACACTTAAGTTTGCTTCTGAAAATATGTGTAATTAAGTAAACAGATATACATTTGTGTGTGTGTATTAAATAATCTACAATACATATAAATAATAAAATATGGCTGTATTAACATATGTACATTTATTTATATATGTATTTGATCCGCGCACAATGTAATTTTTGAATACTTACCGCTGAAATTTTCCAAAAAGGCTTCACCGCACATCTTTGACAAAAATTTGATACAGAAACGCCAGAAAACGACGCTCACATTTAACTAAAACTAGCGCCTGTCAAAACAAACAGTAGATGTGTGTGTGTACAGACGCCAACGTATTGACGCGTTGCGACGCCTGCTTCGTTAAAACCGAAACGACAGCACAGCACGCAACAAAAACTTCAACTACTTCTCGAATATTCTACGAAAAGAAGGATTAAGAAAAGTTTTCTTAAAACTAGGGCTGTATTTCTTAGTTTAGGGGAAAAACAACACGAATTTTAGACACATTTTTTCTAAAATCAAAGGCAAAACTACCCTTAAAAATTAGAAAAGGCAATAAACCAAATTCACCCTAAAATTTAGAAAAAATACTACTTTTCTAAATTTTAGAAAAATATTTTCTTAAAAATATAATTTTAGAAAAACTTTTCTACATTTTAGAAAAATTTTCTTAATTATAGAAAAATTTTCTAAACTTTAGGGCAATTTCAATTTTAGGGCGATTTACTAAAATATAGAAAAATAATTTTCTGAGTGTACACAGAGTATATTGGGTTTGTGCAAATGTATGTAACTGCCAGAAAGAAGCATCTCCGACCCCATAAAGTATATATATTCTTGATCAGCATCAACAGCCGAGTCGATATAGCCATGTCCGTCTGTCCGTCTGTCTGTCCGTATGAACGAAGAGATCTCAGAGATGGTAAGATAGAGGTTTGAAGTGTATGGAACATATATTTCTTATACTTGCAGGCAGATCAAGTTTAGTTTTTATTTTTGCCACGCCCCCTGCCTCCCTCGCAAATTAAAAAAAACTGAATATCTTCCACAATTTTGGAGTTAGGTTGTTCGAACCTTCTAGACATATATTCTACTCATCATTTCTTATCAAGCCCCCATACATCGTTTTCCGATCAAATGAACAATAGTGGCGCTATATGTAAAAGAAAATTTAATGCAACGACAACAACAAAAGCGCAGCCGCTTACGGGAAAGAGAGAGCGAGAGGGCAATAGCTTACTGGACTGCGCCGCTTTCAGTTTCCCCCTCCCTTCTTTCCAATAGATATTTGTGTAAGTAGGCAAAGATAAAGTATAAGAGGAGCGATGCAATTGAGATGGCCTGCGGTCAGAAATCACGCGTGACTAATATAGATATGTTTATGTTAATAGGAAATTATATACAAATTTTATAATTTTACGAGTTATGTACTAGGGTAATTCTACCCATCATTACTTATCGAGCCCGTACATCGTTTTTCAACCAGATGAACGATAGTCGAAAGAGTTGCCACCCCCAGATTTTGAAAAAAACCTCACACTTTAAAGTTATCAGTTACATACAAACAGGTACAGAGTATATTACAGTCGGGCTTGACCGACTTTCTTACTTGTTTATAATTGTAATTTGTGAAATTTTTTATTGAAAAAAAAAAATTTTTTTTAAATGCTCTAAATATAAGTTGTCATCTTCGGATTTTTTGATGACCAGATACCGCCCGCCATTTAACCCTCTGATGGTGTCATCCTTTAGAGAGTTATACCTCTCGGGGAGGTATAATATGGCCAGCTCCAGTGCTACCGAATCACCAACTCGAGTCTTCTTCCGCTCGGCCTTGAGGATGGGGAATCCCACCTTAGCAGGCATCCTCGTTTTGGAGAGTATCTGCTTCTGCTTCTGCTGACATTTATAAAATTCCTCGATAATGTTGACGATTTCATTGGCTGCATCATAGTTGTGAGACGACGATGATGACGACGTCAGCTCAACATTTCCAAATATATGATGTGCAACCATGATGATGATGATGATGCTTGGAGTATTGAGTTCTTTTGGAAAAGCTGGAACTATTACCTAACAAGGGGAATATTTTGTTTAAACTGACGACTCTGAATTTTACACCTGCTTTTAAAGGCTTTCCAGCCATTAAAAAAACGATTTCGTGACCACGCATACACACTTTTGCAACCTGCATCGCACTGCATTGGTTAAGTCAAAATTAAAAAATAGAAAAGAACAGGTTCTGTGTTTCGAGGTAACATTTCACCACCACCCCCGGTAGCTGAACCTATCTCGCATGCGTAACCTCTCGCCATTGGTTAAGTCAAAATTAAAACGAGAAGGCAAAGCTAACTTCGACTGTGCCGAAGTTCTAATACACTTGAAAAAGATTACTCCAACTGATTTAACCGGTAAAATATATATAGGATATAGATATCAAATATTTACAATTTTTAAATCATTGATAATAAAAATTTGATACCATAAAAAAACTTTTCTTAGTAAAAAACATATTCCGTCCGATCGGTCCAATGGCAGCTATATGCTATAGTCCTCCGATTTTGATAAATTTTTTCGAAATTATGTGAAAGAATATAAAACTAATATAAACCAAGATTGGAGACGCTACGATAGAAAAAAAAAAGTTTTTCTCACTAGAAGTATTTTTTTAACCGACCGTTTATATGGCAGCTATATGATATAGTCATCCGATTTTGATAAATTTTTCCGAATTGTGTCAAAGCATATAAAACTAATACATATTAAGATTGGAGACGCTACGATGGAAAACAAAAAAGTTTTTCTCACTAGAAGTAGTTTTTTGACCGTCCGTTGCTATGGCAGCTATATGCTATAGTCATCCGATTTTGATCAATTTTTCTGAATTGTGAGGAAACATATAAAACTAATATATACTACGATTGGTGACGCTACGATGGAAATCAAAAAAGTTTTTCTCACAAAGACTTATTTTTCGACCGATCGTTCCTATGACAGCTATATGATATAGTCATCCGATCCGGCCGGTTCCGACATATTAGTTGCGTGCAGTAAAAATAAGACTCTGTGCAAAATTTCAACTCGATAGCTTTAAAACTGAGAGACTAGTTCGCGTAGAAACAGACAGACAGACGGACAGACGGACAGACAGACAGACGGACAGACGGACAGACAGACAGACAGACAGACAGACGGACAGACGGAATTGAGCTCAGCTCGTCGTCCTGATCAAGAATATATATAGTTTATGGGGTCGGAAATGAATATTTCTATGCGTTACAAACTTCTGGGCAAAATTAATATACACTTTTCAAGTGTATAAAAAGAACAGGTTCTGTGTTTCTGGGTGAGCTAAACATGCCCATCCCTCATCCAATCTATTAATTTATTGTAGTCATTTTTGCTGGACTATACAATCTGCTTCTTAGTTTGTAGTAGCGGCACATGATCTTCAGAGCTTGCTCCTTTAATCGAGGTAGCGAGTGACTCGAACATGTATCCGTCTGTCTGTTTCTACGCGAACTAGTCTCTCAGTTTTAAAGCTATCGAGCTGAAATTTTGCACAGAGTCTTCTTTTTACTGCACGCAACTAATATGTCGGAACAGGCCGGATCGGATGACTATATCATATAGCTGCCATAGGAACGATCGGTCTTAGAACAAGTTCTAGTTAGAAAAACTTTTTTGTTTTAAATCGTAGCGTCCCCAATCTTGGTATATGTTAGTTCTATATGCTTCCACATAATTCTGGAAAAATGTATCAAAATCGGATCACTATAGCATATAGCTGCCATAGGAACGATCGGTCGAAAAATAAGTCGTTGTGAGAAAAACTTTTTTGATTTTCATCGTAGCGTCTTCAATCGTAGTATATATTTGTTTAATATGTTTCCACACAATTCTGAAAAAATTTATCAAAATCGGATGACTATAGCATATAGCTGCCATATAAACGGTCGGTCAAAAAACCACTTCTAGTAAGAAAAACTTTTTTGTTTTTTATCGTAGCGTCCCCAATCTTGGTTTATATTAGTTATATATGCTTTCACATAATTTTGAAAAAAATTATCAAAATCGGATGACTATAGCATATAGCTGCCATAGGACCGATCGGTCGGAAAATGTGTTTTACTAAGAAAATTTTTTTTATGGTATCATATTTTTTTTATCAATGATTTAATAATTTTAAATATCTGATATCTATATCCTAAATATATTTTACCGGTTAAATCAGTTGAAGTAAAGTTTTTCAAGTGTATTAAAACTTCGGCACAGTCGAAGTTAGCTTTGCCTTCTCGTTTTATTACACTTGTCAAAGTGGTGCTTCTAGTACTGCTGCGGCGGCGGCGGTGGCAGCGACGTTTCTTTGCACGCTTTGATTTGTGTGTTTTCATAGTCACTCCCATGCCGAATTTTCGTTTAGCTTTCATTAGGTTGGTGACAAGATATGCTGCGGATCTCTCCCCAAAACTGCTATCGGCTTTATGTCGTGCGGCCAAGTCCTTATCTTGGGAATAAGAGATATCGTGTTCCCTGCACTCAAAAAATTTTGATTTCTAAATTTAAGAAATTCACCCTAAAAAATGAATTTTTCTTAATTTAACTAAAATTTCTAGACTTAAGACAATTTTTTCTTAAATTAAGAAAGCATTACCCGTAAATAAAATATTTTAGAAAATGTTTCCTTAAATTTAAAAACTAAGTTTTTTTTTCTTAAATTTATGGTTTTTTTTCTAAATAATTTTCTAAAAATTTTCTTAAATTAAGGGCAGATTTGCCTTTGAATTTAGAAAATAATTACATAGCACTCATCCTAAACGCATTTTTAAGTAACACCTTTCTTAAATTTAGAAAAATTGGATTAGAAATTCGTCCTAATAGTAAGAAAAATTAATTTAGAAATTCGCCCTAAAATTTAGAAAAAAAGAAAGAGACAGAAGAACAAAAATATGTATACCCGAATGCTTCTGTCTAATTGTTGTTTTTATACACTTGAAAAGTGTATATTAATTTTGCCCAGAAGTTTGTAACGCATAGAAATATTCATTTCCGACCCCATAAACTATATATATTCTTGATCAGGACGACGAGCCGAGTTCATTTCCGCTTGTCCGTCCGTCCGTCTGTCTGTCCGTCTGTCCGTCTGTCTGTTTCTACGCGAACTAGTCTCTCAGTTTTAAAGCTATCGAGCTGAAATTTTGCACAGAGTCTTCTTTTTCTGCACGCAACTAATATGTCGGAACCGGCCGGATCGGATGACTATATCATATAGCTGCCATAGGAACGATCGGTCTAAGAACTAGTTCTAGTGAGAAAAACTTTTTTGTTTTCCATCGTAGCGTCACTAATCTTGGTATATGTTAGTTTTATATGCTTCCACATAATTCTGGAAAAATGTATCAAAATCGGATCACTATAGCATATAGCTGCCATAGGAACGATCGGTCGAAAAATAAGTCTTTGTGAGAAAAACTTTTTGATTTCCATCGTAGCGTCTCCAATCGTAGTATATATTTGTTTTATATGTTTCCACACAATTCTGGAAAAATTTATCAAAATCGGATGACTATAGCATATAGCTGCCATATAAACGGACGGTCAAAAAACTTTTTTGTTTTTTATCGTAGCGTCCCCAATCTTGGTATATATTAGTTTTATATGCATTCACATAATTTTGAAAAAAATTATCAAAATCGGAGGACTATAGCATATAGCTGCCATAGGACCGATCGGTCGGAAAATGTGTTTTACTAAGAAATTTTTTTTTTTTTTATTAATTTTTTTATCAATGATTTAAAAATTTTAAATATCTGATATCTATATCTTATATATATTTTTCCAGTTAAATCAGTTGGAGTAAAGTTTTTCAAGTGTATTAAAACTTCGGCGCAGTCGAAGTTAGCTTTGCCTTCTCGTTTTTTTTTGCCGAAGCTTCACGACGAAGTGTCGCGTTGTTGTTGCAACAAGCACCGTTCGTTGTGGCACAAAGTTTGTGCACGTGCATTTTTCGGCAAGCCGAGGTGCGTTGCTGGCATAAGTGTTTCTTCCGTTCTTCTTGTCACACGCTACACACGCGCTCTGTGAGTTAAAAATTTGTATTTTTTTGTGCAAAAAGTGAGCAGGAAAAATGACTGAGCTGGCTATATTAAAGGAGCTCAAGGGGGAAGCTTTGGAGCATGTTTTAAGTGGTAAGTACTTAATTATCAATATATTGAAAAATTTACGTAGGTTATGTGTATGTTAACTTATGGATTTTTATGCAAAATATTTTTATTTGCAGATCTTCATTTTACGGAGGAGTCACTACAGGTTTTGACATGGGAGCAGCTTCGATCCATCATCCCCAAAGAGTTGGCAAAAATCTGTAAGTTAAAACACACACATACATACTTTACATAAAATCATTTGTGCAAGTATAAACAAAAATCGGCTACGTGCATGATGTACATCAGCGGTGGGCGCGATATTTCAGTTTGGGAGCATTCCAACAACAAGATAAATAAAAAACGAGAAGGTAAAGCTAACTTCGACTGTGCCGAAGTTTTAATACACTTGAAAAACTTTACTTCAACTGATTTAACCGGTAAAATATATATAGGATATAGATATCAGATATTTAAAATTTTTAAATCATTGATAATTAAAATTTGATACCATAAAAAAAAACTTTTCTTAGTAAAACACATTTTCCGACCGATCGTTCCTATGGCAGCTATATGCTATAGTCATCCGATTTTGATAATTTTTTTCAAAATTATGTGAAAGCATATAAAACTAATATATACTAAGATTGGGGACGCTACGATAAAAAACAAAAAAATTGTTCTCACTAGAAGTAGTTTTTTGACCGACCGTTTATATGGCAGCTATATGCTATAGTCATCCGATTTTGATAAATTTTTTCAGAATTGTGTGGAAACATATAAAACAAATATATACTACGATTGGAGACGCTACGATGGAAATCAAAAAAAGGTTTTCTCACAACGACTTATTTTTCGACCGATCGTTCTATGGCAGCTATATGATATAGTCATCCGATTTTTATAAATTTTTCCACAATTATGTGGAAGCTTATATAACTAACATATACCAAGATTAGTGCCGCTGCGATGGAAAACAAAAAAGTTTTTCTAACTAGAGCTAGTTCTTAGACCGATCGTTCCTATGGCAGCTATATGATATAGTCATCCGATCCGGCCGGTTCCGACATATTAGTTGCGTGCAGTAAAAAGAAAAGTCTGTGCAAAATTTCAGCTCGATAGCTTTAAAACTGAGAGACTAGTTCGCGTAGAAACAGACAGACAGACGGACAGACAGACAGACGGACGGACGGACAAACGGAAATGAACTCAGCTCGTCGTCCTGATCAAGAATATATATAGTTTATGGGGTCGGAAATGAATATTTCTATGCGTTACAAACTTCTGGGCAAAATTAATATACACTTTTCAAGTGTATAACGAGCCTCGACTCCAGAAGCCGTCTGCTGCCCAAGTCTCGATCGCACACACACTGCGAATATTTTTTTCTTGTTTCCGTCTGTTGTCGTCTAACTTGGCGCCATGAATTACATGCATTTTGTTTTTTTTTTTTATTCTATTGCGAACGTCGCAATAGCAACCCCGCCAAATTGGCGGCAATTGCCAAAAAATAAGTCGGAGCAATGGGAGCAGTTGGAAGCAAGGGCTTGCCCATCGCTGATGTATGTACATTAGGGCGGGTCGATTTATTTTTTGAATAGGCGTATAGCAGAATCGCAATCTATGGACAATTCTAAGAACATTTACCCAAGAAACCATAGGTCTAAAATAAAAACTTAGCCGCCGCATTTCAACCTTTAGGTTTATAAATAACACAGGTCAAAAAAATGACCAACATTGTGTTGTCCAGCCTTGCTGGTATATAAATATGATAAAGTTATCTGCCCAGATTCCAAAACTGTCTTCGGTTTAGCTCCATCGGTTGTTGGTCGCAAGATTTGGCGGAACAAAAATTTAATGCTCTTTTTTCTTAATATTGGCCTACTTGGCATTAATTTCTGAACTTGTGGAGTCTATACGACAGATTACATATCAATGGAAAATAATTATAGCCAAAAGAGTCAGAATTGGACTTTAAAGTCGGACAATTCACGATTTATAGTAATATTTTAAAACAAATAATTTACTTTAGGCCAGTGTGGTTGTTTGATTTGTATTTGAACATCCTTAGCATATGGCCGAACTTTTTCTCTAATTATGTAAATTTTTTGCATTTAAATCAGCTTATTTGGGCAAGTTTTGGCCTGTTTAAGCTCAAAGCAAATATTAAAATTTATGGGAGGATAACTAGATTAATACACAAAATTTGTATAGGAACTGTTAAAAAGGCTACTTGGTTCAAAATAGAATTTAGATAAAACTAAACCAGACCTAAATAACTAATGGAAATCAAGTAGCCTTTTATATTTCTATAAAAATTTGTGTATAAATCAACTCCCATAAATTTAAAAATTTATTTAAACTGGCCAAATTTGGCCATATGGTAAGGATGTTAAATCGTCTGTCTGTCTATTCCGTCTTGATCAGGACGACAAACCCGGGTTCATTTCCGTCTGTCCGTCTCCGTACCCGTCTGTCCGTCTGTCTGTTTCTACGCGAACTAGTCTCTCAGTTTTAAAGCTATCGAGCTGAAATTTTGCACATAGTCTTCTTTTTACTGCACGCAACTAATATGTCGGAACCGGCCGGATCGGATGACTATATCATATAGCTGCCATAGGAACGATCGGTCTAAGAACTAGTTCTAGTGAGAAAAACTTTTTTGTTTTCCATCGTAGCGTCACTTATCTTGGTATATGTTAGTTTTATATGTATCCACATAATTCTGGAAAAATTTATCAAAATCGGATGACTATATCATATAGCTGCCATAGGGAATGATCGGTCTAAGAACTAGTTCTAGTTAGAAAAAACTTTTTTGTTTTCCATCTTAGCGTCACTAATCTTGGTATATGTTAGTTTTATATGCTTCCACATAATTCTGGAAAAATTTATCAAAATCGGATGACTATATCATATAGCTGTCATATAAAGGGTCGATCGAAAAACTAGTTCTAGTGAGAAAAACTTTTTAGTTTTCCATCGTAGTTTCACCAATCATGGTTTGTATTAGTTTTATATGCTTCCGCGTAATTCTGGAAAAATTTATCAAAATCGGAAGACTATAGCATATAGCTGCCATATAAACGGTCGGTCTAAAAACTAGTTCTAGTGAGGAAAACTTTTTGTTTTCTATCGTAACGTCCTTAATCTTGGTATATATTAGTTTTATATGCTTTTACGCAATTTGGAAAAAATTTATCAAAATCGGATGACTATAGCATATAGCTGCCATAGGACCGATCGGTCGGAAAATGTGGTTTACTAAGAAAAGTTTTTTTATGGTATCAAATCTTTCTTATCAATGATTTAAAATTTTTTTAAATATTTCATATCTATATCCTTTATATATTTTACCGGTCAAATCAGTTGGAGTAAACGTTTTCAAAGTGTATTAAAACTTCGGCACAGTCGAAGTTAGCTTTGCCTTTTCTCGTTTTATATATTTTTATCCACTTGAAAAGTGTATATTAATTTTGCCCAGAAGTTTGTAACGCATAGAAATATTCATTTCCGACCCCATAAACTATATATATTCTTGATCAGGACGACGAGCTGAGTTCATTTCCGCTTGTCCGTCCGTCCGTCTGTCCGTCTGTCCGTCTGTCCGTCTGTCCGTCTGTCCGTCTGTCCGTCTGTCCGTCTGTCTGTTTCTACGCGAACTAGTCTCTCAGTTTTAAAGCTATCGAGCTGAAATTTTGCACAGAGTCTTCTCTTTACTGCACGCAACTAATATGTCGGAACCGGCCGGATCGGATGACTATATCATATAGCTGCCATAGGAACGATCGGTCTACGAACTAGTTCTAGTTAGAAAAACTTTTTTGTTTTCCATCGTAGCGTCACTAATCTTGGTATATGTTAGTTTTATATGCTGCCACATGATTCTGGAAAAATGTATCAAAATCGGATCACTATAGCATATAGCTGCCATAGGAACGATCGGTCGAAAAATAAGTCTTTGTGAGAAAAACTTTTTTGATTTCCATCGTAGCGTCTCCAATCGTAGTATATATTCGTTTTATATGTTTCCACATAATTCTGAAAAAATTTATCAAAATCGGATGACTATAGCATATAGCTGCCATATAAACGGACGGTCAAAAAACTACTTCTAGTGAGAAAAACTTTTTTGTTTTTTATCGTAGCGTCCTCAATCTTGGTATATATTAGTTTTATATGCTTTCACATAATTTTGAAAAAATTGATCAAAATCGGATGACTATAGCATATAGCTGCCATAGGACCGATCGGTCGGAAAATGTGTTTTACTAAGAAAAGTTTTTTTATGGTATCAAATTGTTATTATCAATGATTTAATAATTTTAAATATCTGATATCTATATCCTATATTTATTTTACCATTTAAATCAGTTGGAGAAAAGTTTTTCAAGTGTATTAAAACTTCGGCACAGTCGAAGTTAGCTTTGCCTTCTCGTTTTATATATTTTTATTTTGTCTTTTTAGAATCAATCACAAAGAAGTTTAAAGAGCAATAATGAGGTAAGACTTGACAGTAAATATATTTGCTTCAAACTTTTCTTAAATGTTTAAATTTTTCAGGTTGACCTTTCTTTAATATTATTGAGCAGCCAAAAAAGCAAACTGGTCTTCAATTTTTCACCGAAGAAAAAAAGGCTGAATGAAAATTACAGAAAATTATTGAGCCAAATAATTTCGGAATATTTGGTTCTAAATAATATTCCCCCAAAACAACCGCTCTTGTCGAAAATCGCAGGCGAAATAACGGAGTTGTTTGATTCGGAAATTAAGGTATTAACTAAAAAATCTTTTTTTAAATTCAATTGAATAACCTAAAACGAATATTTTTTCAGGATACGTACTATCTTAAAATTCACGGCAAAAAGCCCGGAGGCCTCTTATACAGTAACTTTTATAATTTGCAAGCCAAATACAAAAAGAACGGCGCCTTAAGCGAAGAAAGCAAGACCTCTACGCAAAGTGAAGATTTAGAAAACCTATGTCCTAATCCAGGCTACGATCAAGGTAATTATCCTTTATAGATGAAATATTTTTTTGAATTGCTCCATTTATGTTTATGTTTTTTTTTAATTAGTTGAAATCGAAACTTACAAGGATTGGCTGCGGTATAATATAGAACCTAGGCATGAGCTGGACAAAAAGTGGGAGCTAACTTTTCAGTGGAGAACCGAGTTTCTTAAGAGTTCCACTATTCTTGATAACATATTTCACGAGCTTCCAATATTTAAGCAGACCTTCGGTTATGATTTGGTAAGCACTTTTAGTAAAATGTTTGCTATCATTTTGTGAAATTCTATTTTGTTTTAATATAGATCGAAACTGATTTTAAAAGACTTTACGGCGAGAGCAATTCTTGACAGTTCTTTTAGGAGTGATGATTCAATACATAGTAATGAGAAATTATTTGGAAATGCAGCACAATTTACAATAAATGTAAGCTCAAGGTTAAAACTGCCAAGAAATGAAGTGTTCCATATTCAAGGGCAAATCAAAAATCATATAATTTCGCCTATTTATAATGAATTACTTAAGATAATTGATCAGTTAAAGTCTCCCCAAGGCTTAAGTGACGCTAATGAAAGCTTGGAAAATCTTCTTCTTTTTTGCAAAAGATCCATTTAAAAATGTAAAAAGCGAATATAAATTCATAGAAAATTTAAAAATAATGAATTTATATAAAAGAGCCCAATATTATTACAATTAATGATGAGGTTTCTTCAATAAGGCAGAAAAATAAAATGACTTTAGATTCAAAGAAATCCAAGGTAGCAATTTTACCATTAAAATTTCATCTTCGTAAATTTTTCGAATTGCCAAACGTATTTAGTAGCTTTATTAAAAGGATACAACTTTTACAGGAGGAAACGAACGTAACAAACTTTATTAAAGGGCTGTTATGGAAGAAAATTCTACATATACATAAAAAATGTGATACAGTTGTGATTCCTTATCATATTTATGTAGATGATTTCGAAATAAACAATCCCTTAGGACTCCATCGCGCTCCTCTGCTAGGAGTATATTTATCTTTTCCCTCCTCACCTATTGAGTTGAATCAAATTTTTTGTGCAGCTCTATTTAAATCTGCAGACATAAAGTCATTTGGTAACTCCAAGTGACTTTTTAAATTTGTTGATCTTTTGAAAGATCTAGAAGATAATGGGCTTGTTATTACTGTCAATGGAAAGCAACATACAATTTATTTTGTTTTAGCTCTAATTTTAGGTGATAATTTAGGTTTAAACAGCATTTTAGGCTTTACAACGTCTTTTGCATCTAATTTCTATTGTAGATTCTGTAAAATGTCAAAGCATGATTCTGCAAACTGCTACGATGTTCCAATAGAAAAATTAAGAAATGAAATAAACTATCAACAAGATATTGAAATTGAGGATTTGTCAGCTACTGGGGTTAAGTCAGATTGTATTTTTAACAAGTTGCAAAGTTTCTCAGCAGTATTCAATTTTTCAGTTGACATTTTGCACGATGTCTTTGAAGGAGTTATTAAGTATGATGTTTGCCATATTATTATGCATTACGTTAAACATAATATTTTTACCCTAGAGGTTTTAAATATCAGGAAAACCCATTTTGAATATGGAGAAGCTGAAATAGGAAATTTATGCCCTGATTTTCAATTAAATTTAATACGGAAATTCAATATTAAAGCAACTGCTAGAGAACTTCTTACATTTATAACATTTTTTCCTCTGATGGTAGGAGATTTAATTCCTAGAGATGATCAAGTTTGGCCTTTTGTACAGAATTTGCTCAAGCTTATTGATTACATCACCCTATCAGAATACTCAAAGGAAGATATAAATATATTGAAACAAGTAATAATGAGTCATAATAGGGATTACATTTTATTGTTCAACGATTCCTTAAAGCCCAAACACCATTTTTGAATCATTACTCAAGAATAGTAGAGCAGTCAGGTCCTTTGAAATATTTGTGGACTTTCCCTTTTGAGTCCAAACATAAAAGTATCAAGGCTTACTGTCAAAATATTTCATCCCGAAGAAATATTCTGTTATCGCTTTCTGTTAAAATAAATTTACAGTTTGCAAATATGTTACAAAACTTTGACGTGAAACATTATGATCTAAGCAAAACAAAATGTATGGGGTCTAATTCGATATATTGCGAAGTGCTAACAAATTTGTTTCCAAATATTTCTGATGTTACCTGCTATTCATACGTAAAAATAAGAAATTTATTATATAAAAAGACTTTTGTTATATACACATTTAAGCCATTATTTAAGTCCTACGAAATTAAGGAGATTTTGTTATATCAGAATGAAATTTATTTTTGTGCATTCAAATTGAAACAAAATACTGTAAACACCTTATGTGTTTCCAAAAAGAAAGCTACTTGGACTTAGAATTAATACGTTCTAGAAATTTAAGCAACCCACCTACACAATATCACACCTTAGATAATAACAGCTACATTAAACCAAGGTTTTACTTTTAAGTCATCTGTAAAATTAAATCACGAAAATATAAATTATTATTAAAAAAAAGTTTTGCTTATTTCAGAAAAAAAAACAATTTTAAAGAAAAATTTTTCTAAATTTTAGAAAAGCGTTTCGAAGGTTCAGAAAAAAGTTTCTTAAAATTAGAAAACATTTCCTAAAATAAGAAAATCATTTTCTTGGAACTAGAATATTTTTTTTTAATTTTAGAAAATATTTTTCTTAAATTGAGAAACTATTTTCAAAAACAAAGAAAATGCTTTTCTAGTTCTAAGAAAAATATTTTCTAGTTTGAAGAAAACGGATTTCCAATTTTAAGAAATGCTTTCTAATTTTTAGAAAGAATTTTCATATTTTTCAGAAAATGTTTCTTGTACTCGGAAAGGCTTTCTATCAGCCGTGCTCCCATTTTCACATTACTTTTGCGATTTCAGCATGTGAACAATTGAATTCCATTCTCACATTTCTTTTTTTTATATGAAAAGTAACACTCATATCTGTGACTACTAGATCAAGTCCGAACAATTTAAACAAATTTTACGAATTAAAATCGGTAACCAAAGACAAAGTGATTTCAAATCGAAAAATATTTTTGGACTCTATCTAGTTACCTCAGATCTTAATGTCATTTCATATATAAACTTACACAATTTGATTTGTAAAATCATCTGTTCACGTGGACAAATCGCAAAAGTAAGGTGAAAATGGGAGCACAGCTGTATAATTAAGAAAAATCTCGTTTAATTTAAGAAAGTTTTTGTCCTGTTTTTAGAAAATTATTTTCATAAAATTATGGCGAATCGCCTTTGACCCCTTTTTCAGTGCGAATTTCTAAATTGACGGGCGATTTTGACCTGTTTTTTTTTTTGAGTGTGCAAGACTCGTCTAAAGCGTTTATTCCGCGATCACCACGTTCCAAACGCTGCTTTAACCGTGTACCCGGCCCACAATAGTTATAGCCCGGTATATGCGCCTCAAAAGGTAGAGCGTTAATTAATCTATTAACAAGACCACTACCCTGTTTGCTGTTTAATTTGCAACTGGTGAAATTATATAAACGTTAGCCCATTTTATGCATTGTTTAATCATTGACCATTTTTCTTTGAATGAACTACTTGAGGCATTAGTATGCGTTTTTTAAGGCAAAAGAAAAACATTTTAGTGAGAAACATTGAGGCTGATATTGATGGCACCACCGATGCAAGTGGGCCAAATAGGAAAAAACGAGAAGGCAAAGCTAACTTCGACTGTGCCGAAGTTTTAATACACTTGAAAAACTTTACTCCAACTGATTTAACCGGTAAAATATATATAGGATATAGATATCAGATATTTAAATTTTTTAAATCATTGATACTAAAAATTTGATACCATAAAAAAAAAACTTTTCTTAGTAAAACACATTTTCCGACCGATCGGTCCTATGACAGCTATATGCTATAGTCATCCGATTTTGATAAAATCTTCCAGAATTGTGTTGACGCATATAAAACTAATATATACCAAGATTGGTGACGCTACGATGGAAAATAAAAAAGTTTTTCCCACTAGAAGTAGTTTTTCGACCGACCTTTTCTATGGCAGCTATATAATACAGTCCACCGATTTTGATAAATTTTTTCTGTATTATATAAAAGCATATAAAACTAACATATACCAAGATTAGTGACGCTACGATGAAAAACAAAAAAGTTTTTCTCACTAGAACTATTTTTTTAACCGACCATTTCTATGGCAGCTATATGCTATAGTCATCCGATTTTGATAAATTTTTCCAGAATTATGTGAAAACATATAAAACTAACATATACCAAGATTAATGACGCTACGATGGAAAACAAAAAAGTTTTTCTCACTAGAACTAGTTCTAGGACCGATCGTTCCTATGGCAGCTATATGATATAGTCATCCGATCCGGCCGGTTCCGACATATTAGTTGCGTGCAGTAAAAAGAAGACTCTGTGCAAAATTTCAGCTCGATAGCTTTAAAACTGAGGGACTAGTTCGCGTAGAAACAGACAGACAGACAGACGGACAGACGGACAGACGGACAGACGGACGGACGGACAGACGGAATTGAACTCGGCTCGCCGTCCTGATCAAGAATATATATAGTTTAAGGGGCCGGAAATGAATATTTCTATGCGTTACAAACTTCTGGGCAAAATTAATATACACTTTTCAAGTGTATAAAAAGTCCAAGCAGATTTTTACCATGGAACAATACACGCCACGCGAGCGCTCTGAAATAGTTGAAATTTACATTCAACAGAACAAGTCAATTGTGAAAACTCAACGTGCTTTTAAAAAATTAAAAAATGTGAAAAGTGCGCCTTCTAAGAACACCATTAAGCGTTTATACGAAAAATTTTCGACTGAAAATCCTCAGGAGATTCAAGAAGTGCCTCTTCATGACGAAAAAGTCACAGTTTGGTGCGGCGTTAGTGCGAAAACGGTCATTGGGCCGTTTTTCTTCCAAAATGAAAATGGCCATGCTGTTACCATCAACCAGGAGCGTTATCGCGACGATGACCAATTTTTTGATGCCAATTATTCGTCGAAAGCGTATGAGGCAGTTCTGGTTTCAACAAGACGGCGCTCCACCGCACACAAGTCGCATAACAATCGATTTTCTGAAGAAATTGTTTCCGGGCCGTTTGATGTCGAAAAGTGGTGATTTGGACTGGCCACCGCGTTCGCCCGATTTGATGCCGCCTGACTTCTTCTTGTGGGGATATTTGAAGTCAAAGGTTTACGTTAACAAGCCAAGGACCGTAGAAGAGCTCAAGGACAACATTCGTGAAGAAATAGCCGCTATTCCGGCCGAAATGTTGGCGAAAACGATGGAAAATGCTGCAAAAAGGGCACAATACGCCATCAACGCCAGAGGCGGCCATTTGAGAGATATCATATTCAAAAATTGATGTAAACAAATCTACTTGGAACAAATTAAATGATTAAGATTGCCAACCGCCAAATTTTTATTTTTATACCCGTTACTCGTAGAGTAAAAAGGGTATACTAAGTTCGTGCAAATGTATGTAACAGGCAGAAGGAAGCATTTCCGACCCCATAAAGTATATATATTCTTGATCAGCATCAATAGCCGAGTCGATATAGACATGTCCGTCTGTCCGTCCGTCCGTCTGTCCGTCTGTCCGTCTGTCTGTATGAACACCTAGATCTCAGAGACTATACGAGAATAAGTAAATCGCCTTTATTTTAAGTAACACCTTTCTTAAATTTAGAAAAATTGGATTAGAAATTCGTCCTAATAGTAAGAAAAATTAATTTAGAAATTCGACCTAAAATTTAGAAAAAAGAAAGAGACAGAAGAACAAAAATATGTATACCCGAATGCTTCTGTCTAATTGTTGTTTTTTTTTTGCCGAAGCTTCACGACGAAGTGTCGCGTTGTTGTTGCAACAAGCACCGTTCGTTCTCTTCGTTTGACTTTGTGGCACAAAGTTTGTGCACGTGCATTTTTCGGCAAGCCGAGGTGCGTTGCTGGCATAAGTGTTCCTTCCGTTCTTCTTGTCACACGCTACACACGCGCTCTGTGAGTTAAAAATTTGTATTTTTTTGTGCAAAAAGTGAGCAGGAAAAATGACTGAGCTGGCTATATTAAAGGAGCTCAAGGGGGAAGCTTTGGAGCATGTTTTAAGTGGTAAGTACTTAATTATCAATATATTGAAAAATTTACGTAGGTTATGTGTATGTTAACTTATGGATTTTTATGCAAAATATTTTTATTTGCAGATCTTCATTTTACGGAGGAGTCACTACAGGTTTTGACATGGGAGCAGCTTCGATCCATCATCCCCAAAGAGTTGGCAAAAATCTGTAAGTTAAAACACACACATACATACTTTATATAAAATCATTTGTGCAAGTATAAACAAAAATCGGCTACGTGCATGATGTACATCAGCGGTGGGCGCGATATTTCAGTTTGGGAGCATTCCAACAACAAGATAAATAAAAAACGAGCCTCGACTCCAGAAGCCGTCTGCTGCCCAAGTCTCGATCGCACACACACTGCGAATATTTTTTTCTTGTTTCCGTCTGTTGTCGTCTGACTTGGCGCCATGAATTACATGCATTTTGTTTTTTTTATACACTTGAAAAGTGTATATTAATTTTGCCCAGAAGTTTGTAACGCATAGAAATATTCATTTCCGACCCCATAAACTATATATATTCTTGATCAGGACGACGAGCTGAGTTCATTTCCGCTTGTCCGTCCGTCCGTCTGTCTGTCCGTCTGTCCGTCTGTCTGTCTGTTTCTACGCGAACTAGTCTCTCAGTTTTAAAGCTACCGAGCTGAAATTTTGCACAGAGTCTTCTTTTTACTGCACGCAACTAATATGTCGGAACCGGCCAGATCGGATGACTATATCATATAGCTGCCATAGGAACGATCGGTCTAAGAACAAGTTCTAGTTAGAAAAACTTTTTTGTTTTCCATCGTAGCGTCACTAATCTTGGTATATGTTAGTTTTATATGCTTCCACATAATTCTGGAAAAAAGTATCAAAATCGAATCACTATAGCATATAGCTGCCATAGGAACGATCGGTCGAAAAATAAGTCTTTGTGAGAAAAACTTTTTTGATTTCCATCGTAGCGTCTGCAATCGTAGTATATATTTGTTTTATATGTTTCCGCACAATTCTGAAAAAATTTATCAAAATCGGATGACTATAGCATATAGCTGCCATATAAACGGTCGGTCAAAAAACTACTTCTAGTGAGAAAAACTTTTTTGTTTTTTATCGTAGCGTCCCCAATCTTGGTATATATTAGTTTTATATGCTTTCACATAATTTTAAAAAAAATTTTGAAAATCGGATGACTATAGCATATAGCTGCCATAGGACCGATCGGTCGGAAAATGTGTTTTACTAAGAAAAGCTTTTTTTATGTTATCAAATTTTTATTATCAATAATTTAAAAATTTTAAATATCTGATATCTATATCCTATATATATTTTTCCAGTTAAATAAGTTGGAGTAGAGTTTTTCAAGTGTATTAAAACTTCGGCACAGTCGAAGTTAGCTTTGCCTTCTCGTTTTTTATTCTATTGCGAACGTCGCAATAGCAACCCCGCCAAATTGGCGGCAATTGCCAAAAAATAAGTCGGAGCAATGGGAGCAGTTGGAAGCAAGGGCTTGCCCATCGCTGATGTATGTACATACATGCTACATGCTAATTATATTTATCTTTTTATATATTTTTATACACTTGAAAAGTGTATATTAATTTTGCCCAGAAGTTTGTAACGCATAGAAATATTCATTTCCGACCCCATAAACTATATATATTCTTGATCAGGACGACGAGCTGAGTTCATTTCCGCTTGTCCGTCCGTCCGTCTGTCCGTCTGTCCGTCTGTCCGTCTGTCTGTCTGTCCGTCTGTCCGTCTGTCTGTCTGTCCGTCTGTCCGTCTGTCCGTCTGTCTGTTTCTACGCGAACTAGTCTCTCAGTTTTAAAGCTATCGAGCTGAAATTTTGCACAGAGTCTTCTCTTTACTGCACGCAACTAATATGTCGGAACCGGCCGGATCGGATGACTATATCATATAGCTGCCATAGGAACGATCGGTCTACGAACTAGTTCTAGTTAGAAAAACTTTTTTGTTTTCCATCGTAGCGTCACTAATCTTGGTATATGTTAGTTTTATATGCTGCCACATGATTCTGGAAAAATGTATCAAAATCGGATCACTATAGCATATAGCTGCCATAGGAACGATCGGTCGAAAAATAAGTCTTTGTGAGAAAAATTTTTTTGCTTTCCATCGTAGCGTCTCCAATCAAAGTATATATTTGTTTTATATATTTCCACACAATTCTGAAAAAATTTATCAAAATCGGATGACTATAGCATATAGCTGCCATATAAACCGTCGGTCAAAAAACTACTTCTAGTGGGAAAAACTTTTTTGTTTTTTATCGTAGCGTCCCCAATCTTGGTATATATTAGTTTTATATGCTTTCACATAATTTTGAAAAAAATTATCAAAATCGGATGACTATAGCATATAGCTGCCATAGGACCGATCGGTCGGGAAATGTGTTTTACTAAGAAAAGTTTTTTTTTTTATGGTATCAAATTTTTATTATCAATGATTTAATAATTTTAATTATCTGATGTCTATATCCTATATATAATTTTCCAGTTAAATCAGTTGGAGTTAAGTTTTTCAAGTGTATTAAAACTTCGGCACAGTCGAAGTTAGCTTTGCCTTCTCGTTATTTTGTCTTTTTAGAATCAATCGCAAAGAAGTTTAAAGAGCAATAATGAGGTAAGACTTGACAGTAAATATATTTGCTTCAAACTTTTCTTAAATGTTTAAATTTTTCAGGTTGACCTTTCTTTAATATTATTGAGCAGCCAAAAAAGCAAACTGGTCTTCAATTTTTTCACCGAAGAAAAAAGGCTGAATGAAAAATACAGAAAATTATTGAGCCAAATAATTTCGGAATATTTGGTTCTAAATAATATTCCCCCAAAACAACCGCTCTTGTCGAAAATCGCAGGCGAAATAACGGAGTTGTTTGATTCGGAAATTAAGGTATTAACTAAAAAATCTTTTTTAAATTCAATTGAATAACCTAAAACGAATATTTTTTCAGGATACGTACTATCTTAAAATTCACGGCAAAAAGCCCGGAGGCCTCTTATACAGTAACTTTTATAATTTGCAAGCCAAATACAAAAATAACGGCGCCTTAAGCGAAGAAAGCAAGACCCCTACGCAAAGTGAAGATTTAGAAAACCTATGTCCTAATCCAGGCTACGATCAAGGTAATTATCCTTTATAGATGAAATATTTTTTTGAATTGCTCCATTTATGTTTATGTTTTTTTTTAATTAGTTGAAATCGAAACTTACAAGGATTGGCTGCGGTATAATATAGAACCTAGGCATGAGGTGGACAAAAAGTGGGAGCTAACTTTTCAGTGGAGAACCGAGTTTCTTAAGAGTTCCACTACTCTTGATAACATATTTCACGAGCTTCCAATATTTAAGCAGACCTTCGGTTATGATTTGGTAAGCACTTTTAGTAAAATGTTTGCTATCATTTTGTGAAATTCAATTTTGTTTTAATATAGATCGAAACTGATTTTAAAAGACTTTACGGCGAGAGCAATTCTTGACAGTTCTTTTAGGAGTGATGATTCAATACATAGTAATGAGAAATTATTTGGAAATGCAGCACAATTTACATTAAATGTAAGCTCAAGGTTAAAACTGCCAAGAAATGAAGTGTTCCATATTCAAGGGCAAATCAAAAATCATATAATTTCGCCTATTTATAATGAATTACTTAAGATAATTGATCAGTTAAAGTCTCCCCAAGGCTTAAGTGACGCTAATGAAAGCTTGGAAAATCTTCTTCTTTTTTGCAAAGATCCATTTAAAAATGTAAAAAGCGAATATAAATTCATAGAAAATTTAAAAATAATGAATTTATATAAAGAGCCCAATATTATTACAATTAATGATGAGGTTTCTTCAATAAGGCAGAAAAATAAAATGACTTTAGATTCAAAGAAATCCAAGGTAGCAATTTTACCATTAAAATTTCATCTTCGTAAATTTTTCGAATTGCCAAACGTATTTAGTAGCTTTATTAAAAGGATACAACTTTTACAGGAGGAAACGAACGTAACAAACTTTATTAAAGGGCTGTTATGGAAGAAAATTCTACATATACATAAAAAATGTGATACAGTTGTGATTCCTTATCATATTTATGTAGATGATTTCGAAATAAACAATCCCTTAGGACTCCATCGCGCTCCTCTGCTAGGAGTATATTTATCTTTTCCCTCTTCACCTATTGAGTTGAATCAAATTTTTTCTGCAGCTCTATTTAAATCTGCAGACATAAAGTCATTTGGTAACTCCAAGTTGATCTTTTGAAAGATCTAGAAGATAATGGCCTTGTTATTACTGTCAATGGAGAGCAACATACAATTTATTTTGTTTTAGCTCTAATTTTAGGTGATAATTTAGGTTTAAACAGCATTTTAGGCTTTACAACGTCTTTTGCATCTAATTTCTATTGTAGATTCTGTAAAATGTCAAAGCATGATTCTGCAAACTGCTACGATGTTCCAATAGAAAAATTAAGAAATGAAATAAACTATCAACAAGATATTGAAATTGAGGATTTGTCAGCTACTGGGGTTAAGTCAGATTGTATTTTTAACAAGTTGCAAAGTTTCTCAGCAGTATTCAATTTTTCAGTTGACATTTTGCACGATGTCTTTGAAGGAGTTATTAAGTATGATGTTTGCCATATAATTATGCATTACGTTAAACATAATATTTTTACCCTAGAGGTTTTAAATATCAGGAAAACCCATTTTGAATATGGAGAAGCTGAAATAGGAAATTTATGCCCTGATTTTCAATTAAATTTAATACGGAAATTCAATATTAAAGCAACTGCTAGAGAACTTCTTACATTTATAACATTTTTTCCTCTGATGGTAGGAGATTTAATTCCTAGAGATGATCAAGTTTGGCCTTTTGTACAGAATTTGCTCAAGCTTATTGATTACATCACCCTATCAGAATACTCAAAGGAAAATATAAAAATATTGAAACAAGTAATAATGAGTCATAATAGGGATTACATTTTATTGTTCAACGATTCCTTAAAGCCCAAACACCATTTTTTGAATCATTACTCAAGAATAGTAGAGCAGTCAGGTCCTTTGAAATATTTGTGGACTTTCCCTTTTGAGTCCAAACATAAAAGTCTCAAGGCTTACTGTCAAAATATTTCATCCCGAAGAAATATTCTGTTATCGCTTTCTGTTAAAATAAATTTACAGTTTGCAAAACCCTTGCAGAGGGTATATTAAAATTGTCACGATGTTTGTAACGCATAGAAGGAAGCATCTCCGACCCCATAAACTATATATATTCTTGATCAGCATGACGAGCTGAGTCTATATAGCCATGTCCGTCTGTCCGTCCGTCTGTTTCTATGCTATCTCCTCCCTCAGTTTTAAAGCTATCTTGACCAAACTTTGCAAAAAGTCTTTAAATACACATAGGCTGCACATTTGTCGGAGTCGGCCGGATCGGATGACTATATCATATAGCTGCCATAGGAACGATCGGTCCAAAAACAAGTTCTAGTAAGAAAAACTTTTTTGTTTTCTATCGTAGCTTCACCAATCGTGGTATTTTTTAGTTTTATATACTTTCACACAATTCTGGAAGAATTTTTCAAAATCGGATGACTATAGCATATAGCTACCATATAAACGGTCGTTCAAAAACTAGTTCCAGTGAGAAAAACTTCTTTGTTTTCCATCGTAGCATCACCAATCATGTTATTTATTAGTTTTATATGCTTTGACACAATTCTGAAAAAATTTATAAAAATCGGATGAATATAGCATATAGCTACCATTTAAACGGTCGTTCAAAAACTAGTTCCAGTGAGAAAAACTTCTTTGTTTTCCATCGTAGCATCACCAATCATGTTATTTATTAGTTTTATATGCTTTGACACAGTTCTGGAAAAATTTATCAAAATCGGATGACTATAGCATATACAGGGTTGCCCATATTCGACGGACCCATGTTTTTTTTTTAAAAAATAGAAGGCTAACATCGGCTACGCCGATGTTTTAAATACCCTTGCAGTTTTTGAAAGTCACTACCATTGATAACAAAAAAGGTTTTCTCACTACAACTAGTTTTTTGACCGACCGTTTATATGGCAGCTATATGCTATAGTCATCCGATTTTGATAAATTTTTTCAGAATATGTGGAAACATATAAAACAAATATATACTACGATTGGAGACGCTACGATGGAAATCAAAAAAGTTTTTCTCACAAAGACTTATTTTTCGACCGATCTTTCCTATGGCAGCTATATGCTATAGTGATCCGATTTTGATACATTTTTCCAGAATTATGTGAAAGCATATAAAACTAACATGTACCAAGATTAGTGACGCTACGATGGAAAACAAAAAAGTTTTTCTAACTAAAACTTGTTCTTAGACCGATCGTTCCTATGGCAGCTATATGATATAGTTATCCGATCCGGCCGGTTCCGACATATTAGTTGCGTGCAGTAAAAAGAAGACTCTGTGCAAAATTTCAGCTCGATAGCTTTAAAACTGAGAGACTAGTTCGCGTAGAAACAGACAGACGGACAGACAGACGGACGGACTGACAAGCGGAAATGAACTCAGCTCGTCGTCCTGATCAAGAATATATATAGTTTATGGGGTCGGAAATGAATATTTCTATGCGTTACAAACTTCTGGGCAAAATTAATATACACTTTTCAAGTGTATAAAAATAAAAATTTGGCGGTTGGCAATCTTAATCATTTAATTTGTTCCAAGTAGATTTGTTTACATCAATTTTTGAATATGATATCTCTCAAATGGCCGCCTCTGGCGTTGATGGCGTATTGTGCCCTTTTTGCAGCATTTTCCATCGTTTTCGCCAACATTTCGGCCGGAATAGCGGCTATTTCTTCACGAATGTTGTCCTTGAGCTCTTCTACGGTCCTTGGCTTGTTAACGTAAACCTTTGACTTCAAATATCCCCACAAGAAGAAGTCAGGCGGCGTCAAATCGGGCGAACGCGGTGGCCAGTCCAAATCACCACTTTTCGACATCAAACGGCCCGGAAACAATTTCTTCAGAAAATCGATTGTTATGCGACTTGTGTGCGGTGGAGCGCCGTCTTGTTGAAACCAGAACTGCCTCATACGCTTTCGACGAATAATTGGCATCACAAAATTGGTCATCATGTCGCGATAACGCTCCTGGTTGATGGTAACAGCATGACCATTTTCATTTTGGAAGAAAAACGGCCCAATGACCGTTTTCGCACTAACACCGCACCAAACTGTGACTTTTTCGTCATGAAAAGGCACTTCTTGAATCTCCTGAGGATTTTCAGTGGCGTAAATACTGCAATTTTGCTTATTTACGGTCCCATTCAATGTGAAATGGGCTTCATCGGACATTTTTTAAAATCACGTTGAGTTTTCACAATTGACTTGTTCTGTTGAATGTAAATTTCAACTATTTCAGAGCGCTCGCGTGGCGTGTATTGTTCCATGGTAAAAATCTGCTTGGACTGACGCTTCAAACGCGGTATGTCATTAAGCGATCTGACATCTCTGTCAAAAGTTATGGTCCGTCGAATATGGGCAACCCTGTAGCTGCCATATAAACGGTCGGTCCAAAAACTAGTTCTAGTGGGAAAAACTTTTTTGTTTTCCATCGAAGCGTCACCAATCGTAGTATATATTAATTTTTTATGATTCCACACAATTCTGAAAAAATTTATCAAAATCGGATGACTATAGCATATAGCTGCCATATAAACGTTCGGTCCAAAAACTAGTTCTAGTAAGAAAAACTTTTTTTGTTTTCCATCGAAGCGTCACCAATCGTAGTATATATTAATTACTTTTTTATGATTCCAAACAATTCTGGAAAAATTTATCAAAAGCGGATGACTATAGCATATAGCTGCCATATAAACGTTCGGTCCAAAAACTAGTTCTAGTTCTAGTTTTTGTTTTCCATCGAAGCGTCACCAATCGTAGTATATATTAATTTTTTATGATTCCACACAATTCTGGAAAAATCTATCAAAATTGGATGACTATAGCATATAGCTGCCATATAAACGGTCGGTCCAAAAACTAGTTACCGTAACAAAAACGTTTTTGTTTTCCATCGTAGCATCACCAATCGTGGTATGTATTAGTTTTATATACTTCCACACAATTCTGGAAAGATTTATCGGAATCGGATGATTATAGCATATAGCTGCCATAGGAAATATCGGTCTAAAAACTAATTCTAGTGAGAAAAACTTTTTTTATCAAGCGCCTTTCAAAAACTGCAGGGGTATTTAAAACATCGGCGTAGCCGATGTTACCCTTCTATTTTTTTTATGATTGATGTACGGGCCAGAATAACATACATAAGTTCTGACTATAACCTCATTTACCGTTTTCATTTCCGATAACCTAGGTCCCGGAATCATGGCCACCACCTCTACACCTGTTTTTGAGAAACTTTAATTGGCAGGCTGATAACTTTTTGAACAGGCATCGAATTCCAAAATATTGATTATACCCGTTACTCGTAGAGTAAAAAGGGTATACTAAGTTCGTGCAAATATATGTAACAGGCAGAAGGAAGCTTTTCCGACCCCATAAAGTATATATTTGATCAGCATCAATAGCCAAGTCGATATAGACATGTCCGTCTGTCCGTCTGTCCGTCCGTCCGTCCGTCCGTCCGTCCGACCGTCCGACCGTCCGTCTTCCGTCTGTCCGTCCGTCTGTATGAACACCTAGATCTCAGAGACTATAAGAGCTACACTTACCATTTTTTCAGTGTAGACTTGTATTGTCTACACGCAGATCAAGTTTGTTTCAAATTTTTGCCACTCCCCCTCCCGCCCCCGCAATATGAAAAAATCTCCATATCTCCCACAATTTTGAAAATAGATTGTTAGAACCTGCTTGAAATATATTTTGATCATCATTACCTAGCGATCCGCCGTACATCATTTTTCGATCAGATGAACTATAGTAGAGTTACCGCCCCCACAATTTGAAAAATACCTCATTCTCCCACAATTTTGAAAATGCATTGTTCCAACCTTCTAGACATATATATTTTTTTTTTTAACGCCCACTGGAATGGCTGCTAACCCGTATCCTGTTCTTCCGACTGCGGACACTGGTACTGCCGTATCGATGCCTTGCCCAATAGTTGTTGGAGAAGCTCAGGCTACAGCATCCACTTCTTCTGCTCCTACCGAATCAGCTCCTTTGGCCTCCCCTGCTGTAATGGAAATTGACCAACCTGTTGCCGTCCAACCTACGACCGCTGCTGCCGCCACTGCTATAGCACCAGACGCAGTTTTGTCGCCGTTCCAGCAGCTGGTTCATCCGACACGGCCGTTTTGATGCAATCGGTTGCCCAGCTTGGTTTAACCGCAGTGCCACCGCTGCAACCTGTCATTCGTGCTCCTACTGCTCCTGATGCCCAGCTGGTTCTAACCGCCGTGCAACCGAGACCATCTAGAGAATCTACTCTCACCACTACTTTAACTGCTGTACCTCCTAGAAGATCTATATTTGTATCCCGCCTTATGGCATCGGCTACAGAAGACCTGGTGACACGTCATGTTTGTTCCCATCTTAATATTTCCGAAATTTCTCAAGTCTATGTCAGAAAATTCCGCTTTAGGAATAAGAGGGATATTTCCTCATTTAAAATTTCGCTGCCTGACATATTTGTTGAAAAAGCACTGCAGCCATCTATCTGGCCGGAGTTTACAATTCTACACAAAAAAAAAAAAAATCTAAAAATCACATTTTTCAACTTTGGCTAAAAAGTATTGTAATTAATCACTTTTCTTTTTGATTTTACCAATCTACACGTAAAAACGACATTTCAATCAACTGCGTAATTGTTTGATTTTAAAGAGCAAACACTTTTGCCTTCAAATTACAAGTTCACCTTCCTTGATTTCCATATAGAATCAAAATGTTCGCAATTTTGTTCAATTATGTGCGATTTTTGTCGAGTCGATATGCTAAAAATAGAACAGAAACAAAAAAACCCTGGTCGGCTGCCACCACCAGCTTAACATGTGCTCTGCGCTCAATTCCTTCGCGAGCGTGCAGTAGCCGAATGCGTTGAGGTGCAGGCGTTTGTCTTTCAGTGTGTGTGTCCCAGAGGTCGTGTGTTCAAGTCCCAGACAAGGTAAAGATTTAATAATATTATAAAAAATAAAAAAATTTCAGAAACAAACGAATTCAAGTTCAGCATCATCGGGGAAAGACCGACTTTGTTTGTAAAAGGTTGGTGTGTGGGTGTTGTGGTGGGTGTGGTGTGGTGTGTGTGCATAACACACAAACCACCACTACCACTAGAGAAGAAAACTGTTTCACAAAATTGTATTTTTATACACTTGAAAAGTGTAAATTAATTTTGCACAGAAGTTTGTAAAGCATAGAAATATTCATTTCCGACCCCATAAACTATATATATTCTTGATCAGGACGACGAGCTGAGTTCATTTCCGCTTGTCCGTCCGTCCGTCTGTCCGTCTGTCTGTCCGTCTGTCTGTCCGTCTGTCTGTTTCTACGCGAACTAGTCTCTCAGTTTTAAAGCTATCGAGCTGAAATTTTGCACAGAGTCTTCTCTTTACTGCACGCAACTAATATGTCGGAACCGGCCGGATCGGATGACTATATCATATAGCTGCCATAGGAACGATCGGTCTAAGAACTAGTTCTAGTTAGAAAAACTTTTTTGTTTTCCATCGTAGCGTCACTAATCTCGGTAAATTTTAGTATTATATGCTGCCACATGATTCTGGAAAAAAGTATCAAAATCGGATCACTATAGCATATAGTTGCCATAGGAACGATCGGTCGAAAAATAAGTATTTGTGAGAAAAATTTTTTTGCTTCCAATCGTAGTATATATTTGTTTTATATGTTTCCACACAATTCTGAAAAAATGTAACAAAATCGGATGACTATAGCATATAGCTGCCATATAAACCGTCGGTCAAAAAACTATTTCTAGTGAGAAAAACTTTTTTGTTTTTTAACGTAGCGTCCCCAATCTTGGTATATATTAGTTTTATATGCTTTCACATAATTTTTAAAAAAATTATCAAAATCGGATGACTATAGCATATAGCTTTCATAGGACCAATCGGTCGGAAAATGTGTTTTACTAAGAAAAGTTTTTTTTTTATGGTATCAAATTTTTATTATCAATGATTTAATAATTTTAATTATCTGATGTCTATATCCTATATATATTTTTCCAGTTAAATCAGTTGGAGTTTAGTTTTTCAAGTGTATTAAAACTTCGGCACAGTCGAAGTTAGCTTTGCCTTCTCGTTTTTATTTCAAAAGTAAAACACTTTAAAATCAAAATGGAAACAATTTTGAAAATCAAAAGTGGAAACCATTTATTATGCCCTTGCAGAGGGTATATTAAAATTGTCACGATGTTTGTAACGCATAGAAGGAAGCATCTCCGACCCCATAAACTATATATATTCTTGATCAGCATGACGAGCTGAGTCTATATAGCCATGTCCGTCTGTCCGTCCGTCTGTTTCTATGCTATCTCCTCCCTCAGTTTTAAAGCTATCTTGACCAAACTTTGCAAAAAGTCTTTAAATACACATAGGCTGCACATTTGTCCGAATCGGCCGGATCGGATGACTATATCATATAGCTGCCATAGGAACGATCGGTCCGAAAACTTGTTCTAGTGAGAAAAACTTTTTTGTTTTCCATCGTAGCGTCACCAATCATGGAATATATTAGTTTTATATGCTTTTACATAATTGTGGAAAAATTTATCGAAATCGGATGACTATAGCATATAGCTGCCATATAAACGGTCGGTTATAAAACTAGTTCTAGTGAGAAAAACTTTTTTGTTTTCCATCGTAGCGTCACCAATCGTGGAATATATTAGTTTTATGTGCTTCCACACAATTCTGGAAAAATTGATCAAAATCGGATGACTATAGCATATAGCTGCCATATAAACGGTCGGTCCAAAAACTAGTTCTAGTGAGAAAAACTTTTTTGTTTTCCATCGCAGCATCACCAATCGTTGTTTATATTAGTTTTATATGCATCCACATAATTCTGGAAAAATTTATCAAAATCGGATGAATATAGCATATAGCTGCCATAGGAACGATCGGTCTAAAAACTAATTTTAGTGAGAAAAACTTTTTGTTATCAATGGTAGCGCCTTTCAAAAACTGCAAGGGTATTCAAAACATCGGCGTAGCCGATGTTAGCCTTCTATTTTTTTTTAAATGAAAAATTATTGGGTGAAAAACAAAATGGGAAATTGGCGGATTTACCAATGAAAAATGTCGAATTTACCAAAGTTTTTTTTTTGTGTGCAGCTGATTCCTTGCGACTTATCTCAAAGCATTGAATTTGTTGCTGCAAAAATTCAAACACACGACTCAAACTTAAAGGGGTTAACTCTAACCTACTTCGATTTGCAGTTTGATAGCTAGTCTGCAGGTCATTGCGAAAACAGCAGATAGTCAAAAATGCGCGTGTTAGTTACATGAATAAAACAATTTTTGCCATATGTAAATTATTTTATTTTCGTGTCTGAAAATTATTATTTTTTTCAGCTTGTATATTTTACTTTAGTGTTAATATAATGCGTGTTAAAAAAAAATGAGTGTTATTTTACGAACCCTGCTTATTTCTAACATGTTCTTATATACCACCAGCATCAGCATTTATTTGTTGCATGCGGAACATATTCAGCGTATCGCAGCGCTTCTAAACGATCGTGATCGTTTGGTGGTTGTTGGAGACTTTAATATCCCACACATATCCTGGTCATCTTATGACAATTCCAACTAACTTTATCCGTCAATCCAACATGATTTTCTTGATGTAATGGCTGAGTTGTCTTTAGGACAGATTAATTCTATTAAAAATAGTTTGTGCAGGGTCCTTGACCTGGTTTTTGTTAGCGACATTTCTAATACTGTTGTTACGAGAGTCCCACCCCTTTCATTCCCAGAGGATGTTTATCACCCTACAATTGAAATTAAATTTGACCTTGATACACCAAGCATCTCCATACCTCTTTCCCAAGGAACTCAATCATATTGTTTTCGAAATGTAAATTTCAGATCCCTAAATGAGGCGCTGTCTTTGTCGGATTGGAACTTTCTTAATACGTTTCAAAGTATTGAGGAAGCTACCAAGACATTCTACGATGTTATTCATGAAGTCTTAAAAGATCATGTCCCCGTCTGTTCTTCTACCTTTCAATCGCGGTCATCCCCTTGGTACACAAAAAAGATTATCTAATCTCAAAAATGTCAAGTCGCGTCTGCATAAGAAGTTTAAAAAATCTGGCTCCCAGATGGATTACTCCAAATATTCAGTGGCTCGCTCTAACTTTATGCTGCATAATACCGAGTGCTACAATAAATACTTGCTAAACTGTAAATTAAATTTTCAGCGTGACCCTAAAACATTCTATAAGTTTGTTAACTCCAAACGCAAATCTTCTCAGTTTCCACCTTCACTTTCGTTGGACAATATTACTGCTAATAATCATGCCGATATCGCCGATTTATTTGCATCTTTTGTTCAACGTTGCTATTCGGTATCAGATTCGAATTTCAGCAACTTGAATCCGTATCCTTATCCTATTACCCAATCCAATAGCATTTTTCCACCGGTCTTAGACTTAGAAAGTCTGCTTATTGGCTTATGATCTCTTACCACATCATATAGCCCCGGACCAGATAATGGCCCCAGCTGCGTATTGAAGAATTGTGCTAGTTCCTAATGCGACCCTCTTTTAAAACTGTTCAATTTATCTCTTCAACTTGGTGAGTTTCCCAGCTACTGGAAGGAATCGTTCGTCATTCCTATCCACAAAAAGGGATCCAAATCAACAATATCAAATTATAGGGGTATCTCCAAACTTTCTGATATTCCTAAACTCTTTGAGATGCTTATTACTTCTCAAATTCAACACTTCTGCCGATCTATTATTACCCAGGCACAACATGGCTTTATGAAAAAACGATCAGTTTCGACAAATTTGCTAGAGTTTACCTTGGTTGTGAATAGGGGCTTTATTCAGAAACACCAAACGGATGTAATTTATACAGACTTCAGCAAGGCAGCAGACTCCGTGAATCACAAGCTCCTCTTGCACAAATTGTCCTTGCTGGGGTTTCCTCCGAACCTTCTTAATTGGATTAAAGCTTATGCGAATGATCGTGTCCAACGAGTCCGTTTCAATTCGGCACTTTCCAAATCCATTAATGTATCTTCAGGGGTTCCGCAGGGCAGTCACTTGGGACCTGTACTTTTTAATCTTTTTATCAATGACATCCCACATATTTTGCATCACTCGCATGCGTTGATGTATGCGGATGACCTAAAACTCTGTTCGACTTATAATGATCCGGTGTCTCCTCTCCTTCTACAGCGTGACTTAAATGCTCTTCAAACATGGTGTTTGGTTAATGGTCTTCCCCTAAACGCAGATAAGTGTAAATGTATGAGTTTTCATCGTTTACAGCCGTATACATATCAATATACTATTGATGACAAACCGCTGGAAAGCATTAACGAGGTTGATGATTTCGGCATACGTTTTGTCCCCAAACTATGCTTTAATAGTCATATATCTGTCATCTCTAAAAATGCAAGGGGTGTTCTTGGCTTTATCAAAAGATGGTCCAAGGAATTTAATGATCCTTACATCACTAAACAATTATATGTCTCCCTGGTTAGACCAATTCTTGAGTATGGGTCGTGTGTTTGGTCACCTCATTACCAAATATATCAGGACCAACTTGAATCGGTCCAAAAACAGTTTTTAATTTTTGCTCTCCGTGGCCTCAACTGGGACTCTTAATCGATCTTCCTTCACTTACGAACCGCCAGACTTGCCATTGTGTGCTTTTCATTCATAAACTCCTATCAGGTGAGATTGACTCTAGTGCTCTGCTTAGCCAAATAAATCTTGCTATTCCTTTCCGTCTCACCAGGAACTTCTTTCCGATCTATCTACAGCCATGCCTTACAAATTATGCTCATTATGAACCTTTCCGGAACCTATGTCTGAACTATAATATGTACTACCATCTATTCTCTGCTCACTCTTCTATGTTAGATGTAAGAAATAATTTATTATCTTATTTTAATCGTTCCCCGCAATGTTAGACAGCACTTTGTCAAACTATAAATAAATATTTTCATCATCATTACCTTTCGATCCGCCATACATCATTTCCTGATCAGACGAACGATAGAAAAGTTCATGCCCCCGCAATTTGAAAAATACCTCATATCTCCCACAATTTTGAAGATACACACAAAAAAAAAAATTGTAAAAATCACATTTTTCAACTTTGGCTAAAAAGTATTGTAATTAATCATTTTTCTTTTTGATTTTACCAATCTACACGTAAAAACGACATTTCAATCAACTGCGTAATTGTTTGATTTTAAAGAGCAGACACTTTTGACTTCAAATTACAAGTTCACCTTTGATTTCCATATAGAATCAAAATGTTCGCAATTTTGTTCAATTATGTGCGATTTTTGTCGAGTCGATATGCTAAAAATAGAACAGAAACAAAAAACCCTGGTCGGCTACCACCACCAGCTTAACATGTGCTCTGCGCTCAATTCCTTCGCGAGCGTGTAGTAGCCGAATGCGTTGAGGTGCAGGCGTTTGTCTTTCAGTGTGTTGTGTGTCCCAAAGGTCGTGTGTTCGAGTCCCAGACAAGGTAAAGATTTATTAATATTATAAAAAATAAAAAATTTTACTAAAACTAACGAATTCAAGTTCAGCATCGGGGAACACCGACTTTGTTTGTAAAGGTTGGTTGGTGTGTGTGTGCAAAACACACAAAACCACTAGAGAAAACTGTTTGACAACATTTTTTATTTTTTTTATTTCAAAAAGTAAAACACTTTAAAATCAAAATGGAAACAATTTTGAAAATCAAAAGTGGAAACCATTTATTTTTGAAATGAAAAATTATTGGGTGAAAAACAAAATGGGTAATTGGCGGATTTACCAATGAAAAATGTCGAATTTACCAACGTTTTTTTTTTGTGTGTAGATTATTCGATATTATGATCATCATTACTTATTGATCTGCCTTACATCATTATCCGATCAGATGAGCTATTACTACGCTCTTACGCTACTTACGCTCTCGTTATACCCGTTACTCGTAGAGTAAAAAGTATGTAACAGGCAGAAGGAAGCATTTCCGACCCCATAAAGTATATATATTCTTGATCAGCACCAATAGCCGAGTCGATATAGACATGTCCGTCTGTCCGTCTGTCCGTCCGTCCGTCTGTCCGTATGAACACCTAGATCTCAGAGACTATAAGAGCTAGAGCTACCAAATTTTCAGTATAGACTTGTATTGTTTGCAGGCAGATCAAGTTTGTTTCAAATTTTTGCCACGCCCCCTCCCGCCCCCGCAATTTGAAAAAAACCTCATATCTCCCACAATTTTGAAAATAGACTGTTCAAACCTTCTAGACATATATTTTAATCATCATTACCTATCGATCCGCCATACATCATTTTTCGATCAGATGAACTTTAGTAGAGTTGCCACCCCCGCAATTTGAAAAAACCTCATATCTCCCACAATTTTGAAAATAGATTGTTTGAACCTTCTAGACATATATTTTAATAGTTATTACCTATCGATCAGCCGTACATCATTTTTCGATCAGATGAACGATAGTAGAGTTGCCACCCCCGCATTTTGAAAAAACCTCATATCTCCCACAATTTTGAAAATAGATTGTTTGAACCTTCTAGACATATATTTTAATAATTATTACCTATCGATCCGCCATACATCATTTTTCGATCAGATGAACTATAGTAGAGTTGCCACCCCCGCAATTTGAAAAATACCTCATATCTCCCACAATTTTAAAAATAGATTGTTTGAACCTTTTAGACATATATTTTAATAATTATTACCTATCGATAAGCCGTACATCATTTTTCGATCAGATGAACGATAGTAGAGTTGCCGCCCCCGCAATTTGAAAAATACCTCATATCTCCCACAACTTTAAAAATAGATAATTCGACCCTCTAGACATATATTTTAATCATCACTACCTATCGATCCGCCATACATCGTTTCCTGATCAGATGAACGATAGAAAAGTTCACGCCCCCGCAATTTAAAAAATACCTCATATCACCCACAATTTTGAAAATAGATTGTTTGAACCCTCTAGACATATATTTTAATAATTATTACCTATCGATCAGCCATACATCATTTCCTGATCAGATGAGCTATAGTAGAAAGAAACTCATTTCTTCCACAATTAGGACATGTTTATATCCTGAGTAACGGGTATATCGAAGTCGAGCAGGGCCGACTTTAACTTACGCTCTCGTTTTTTTAATATGATTAATAAATATCACAAAACAAATAACCAAATTAAACGAGAGCGTAAGTTGAAGTCGGCTCTGCTCGACTTCGATATACCCGTTACTCAGGTAAGGTTTATTTAAGAATATTTTATTAAATCACAACATGCCCAAATTGTGGGAGATATGAGTTTTTTTTCCAAATTGCGGGGGTGGCAACTCTAGTATAGCTCATCTGATCGGGACATGATGTATGGCAAATCCATAAGTAATGATGATTGAAATATATATCTAACAATCTATTTTCAAAATTGTGGGAGATATTAGGTATTTTTCAAATTGCGGGGGCGTACATTTTTCTATCGTATGGCGGATCGATAGGTAATGATAATTAAAATATATGTCAAGAAGGTCCGAACAATCGATTTTCAAAATTGTGAGAGATATGAAGTTTTTTCATATTGCGGTGGCGGGAGGGGGCGTGGCAAAAATGTGAAACAAACTTGATCTGCGTGCAGACAATACAAGTCTACACTGAAAAAATTGTAGCTCTAGCTCTTATAGTCTCTGAGATCTAGGTGTTCATACAGACGGACGGGCGGACAGACAGACAGACAGACAGACAGACAGACAGACGGACAGACGGACATGTCTATCTCGACTCCGCTATTGATGCTGATCAAGAATATATATACTTTATGGGGTCGGAAAAGCTTCCTTCTGCCTGTTACATACATTTGCACGAACTTAGTATACCCTTTTTACTCTACGAGTAACGGGTATAAAAAGCGTTTATGGTTTTCACTACGGAATTAAAAAAAACACAATTAAAAACAACCCTGTGCAACGTAAAAGACCGCCTTAATACATGTACTTAATAATCAGTATAGCCACAAAAATGATGAAAAAAACGTTTGGCAATGATCCCACCCCCCCCCATTTTCCGACCATCAGAAATGAGAAAATAATTTTCTACCTAGTTGGCCCATTAAGCGTACAAACGCTGAAACCACCCATTATCCGACCTTGAGGGTGAGTATGCGCAAAGCTAAAAACTTTATCCTTTTTAATTGGCCCATAGAGCTTTCAAACCAAAATCAAAACATATCGGCTAATAACCCACCCCCGCACCCATATTCCGACCTTTGCAGTGAACTTCCCGAAATAAAACGAGAGCGTAAGTTGAAGTCGGCCCTGCTCGACTTCGATATACCCGTTACTCAGGGTAAGGTTTTTTTTAAGAATATTTTATTAGATCACAAATTGTGGAAGATATGAGTTTTTTTTACAAATTGCGGGGGTGGCAACTCTACTATAGCTCATCTGATCAGGAAAATGAGTGATTTTTGGTTTTGGGGGGGACTTTCTACGTTCATGCGGATCGAAAATGATTTATGGCGGATCGATAGGTAATGATGATTAAAATTTATGTCTAGAAGGTTCGAACAATCTATTTTCATAATTGTGGGAGATATGAGGTTTTTTCATATTGCGGGGGCGGGAGGGGGCGTGGCAAAAATTTGAAACAAATTTGATCTGCGTGCAGAAGATACAAGTCTACACTGAAAAAATGGTAGCTCTAGCTCTTATAGTTCCTGAGATCTGGGTGTTCATACAGACGGACGGACAGACGGACAGACGGACAGACAGACAGACGGACAGACGGACATGTCTATATCGACTCGACTATTGATGCTGATCAAGAATATATATACTTTATGGGGTCGGAGATGCTTCCTTCTGCCTGTTACATACATTTGCACGAACTTAGTATACCCTTTTTACTCTACGAGTAACGGGTATAAAAAACACAGCTTTAATGAGTCTTTATTTTTTTTTATTTTTGTAAACTAGTGTTATTTTCTATAATGTGTTCACAAACCGATTTTGAAGCCAATCGGAATTTTCAGAGAATTTCCCGACTTTTCGTGCGGGAATTAATTAGCATACTATCCTGACAAACCGAGTTTGAAGTCAATCGGATAAAAAATAGTGTTTTCCATATAGAATTTTCCGGCTATTTTCCTTGTGGGTGGATTTTCCTCAATCGAAAAATCTCATGTCTAATTATTTTGCATACTATGCATGCAAACCGAGTTTGAAGTCAATCGGATGAAAAATATATTTTTCCATATGGAATTTCCCGGGCATTTTCCTTGTGGGCGGAGTTTCCACCAACAAAAAATCACATGCCTAATTATTTAGCAAACTACCCTTACAAACCGAGTTTGAAGCCAAACGGATGAAAAATAGTTTTTTCCATATGGAATTTTCCGGGAATTTCCAGACTTTTCGGGCGGATTTTCCATCATCGGAAAATCTCAAGTCTAATTATTCTGCTTACCATCCTCACAAACCGAGTTTGAAGTCAATCGGATGAAAAATAGTTTTTCCATGAAGAATTTTCCGGCCATTTTCCTTGTGGGCGGATTTTCCGAAATCTGGGAAACAGGTGTCCAATTATATCATTTACTTTACTTACAAATCAAATTTTCAAGTCAATCGGATGAAAAACAAAATTTTCCCCATAGTAGCTTTTCCGGGAATTTTCCAACCCTTAGGGGTGGAATTTTCCAAAACCCCGCCTTATTGCTTACTTTCAACTCATAAGGAAACTTCTGTGAAAATTTCAGCTTTCTATCTTTTACCGTTCAGGCTCTACGTTGATTGCCAATCGGTGAATCAGTCAGTGAGGACAAACTCTTTTATACATATGTAGAGAGATTTTCTTCATTAATACCATATTTTATGTGTAAAATTGCAATTCGTAAGTGAAAATTAAAAAAATAGAAGGTTAACATCGGCTACGCCGATGTTTTAAATACCCTTGCAGTTTTTGAAAGACGCTACCATTGATAACAACGAAGTATTTCTCTTTTTTGACAGACTGCTTATATGGCAGCTAAATGCTATAGTCATCCGATTTTCATAAAATTTTCTGAATTGTGTGGAATCATATAAAACTAATATATACCACGATTGGTGACGCTACGATGGAAAACAAAAAAGTTTTTCTCACTAGAACTAGTTTTTGGACCGATCGTTCCTATGGCAGCTATATGATATAGTCATCCGATCCGGCCGATTCCGACAAATGTGCAGCTTATTTGTATTTAAAGACTTTTTGCAAAGTTTGGTCAAGATAGCTTTAAAACTGAGGGTGGAGAAAGCATAGAAACAGACGGACGGACGGACAGACGGACAAACGGAAATGAACTCAGCGCGTCATGCTGATCAAAAATATATATACTTTATGTGGTCGGAAATGCTTCCTTCTATGCGTTACAAACATCGTGACAATTTTAATATACTCTCTGCAAGGGTATAAAAAGAGAAGGATAACATCGGCTACGCCGATGTTTTAAATACCCTTGCAGTTTTTGAAAGGCGCAACCATTGATAACAAAAAAGTTTTTCTCATTAGAACTAGTTTTTAAACCAATCGTTCCTATGGCAGCTATATGCTATAGTCATCCGATTTTGATAAATTTTTCACGAATTGGGTGAAAGCCTTTGAAACTAATATATACCACGATTGGTGATGCTACGGTGGAAAACAAAAAAGTTTTTCTCACTAGAACTTGTTTTCGGACCGACCGTTTATATGGCAGCTATATGCTATATGCTATAGTCATCCGATTTTGATAAATTTTTTCAGAATCGTGTGAAACCATATAAAACTAATATATACCACGATTGGTGACGCTACAATGGAAAACAAAAAAGTTTTTCTCACTAGAACTTGTTTTCGGACCGACCGTTTATATGGCAGCTATATGCTATAGTCATCCGATTTTGATAAATTTTTTCAGAATTGTGTGGAAGCATATAAAACTTATAGATACCACGATTGGTGACGCTACGATAGAAAACAAAAAAAGTTTTTCCCACTAGAACTAGTTTTTGACCGATCGTTCCTATGGCAGCTATATGATATAGTCATCCGATCGCGCCGATTCCGACAAATGCGCAGCGTATTTGTATTTAAAGACTTTTTGCAAAGTTTGGTCAAGATAGCTTTAAAACTGAGGGAGGAGATAGCATAGAAACAGACGGACAGACGGACGGACGGACGGACGGACGGACGGACGGACGGACAGACGGACAGGCGGAAATGAACTCAGCTCGTCATGCTGATCAAGAATATATATACTTTATGTGGTCGGAAATGCTTCCTTCTATGCGTTACAAACATCGTGACAATTTTAATATACCCTCTGCAAGGGTATAAAAAACATTTATGCAAAAACAATTATTTTTTGTGTAATATTTTCGTTTGTGGCAATAAAACTACTTAGCGAATTGGAAATAATCTTTTCGCGATTGTTGCCAAATTTTATACCCTTTAAATTTATACCTTACTTACCATCTAATATTTCTAACTCGAGATATGGCTTAAAATGTAATTCATTTGATTTTCGAGTTCAGCTTTAAAAAATACATGAAAAATATAGTGACTAAAATTTTGATTTTTTGAACCTGCTGTGCTGTGCACCGGCTGCAGCTCTAGACTCTACAGCGCTAACTACAATCAATTGAATCGCTAAAATGCTACGTTGCCAATTCTCCATCCAAACATTTTAAAAAACAAATACACTGACGACCACACACACACACACACTCGGTAAACCGGTTTCACATGTATATGGTTTATCGGGGCACAGCAATATGAAGGCAGCAGATGATAAGAATCAAATAAAAACAAAGATGCAAGGGCAAAGCAATGCCAAATAATTTATTATCCGAACATTGGATAACCCAGGAAAACGCATAATTATTTTCGGAATTAATTTTAGAGAGCGATTTCATCTCTATGTATTTTCTACTCTCTGCTAATATGTACTACGATTGGTGACGCTACGATGGAAAACAAAAAAGTTTTTCTTATTAGAACGAGTTTTTGGACCGATCGATCCTATGGTAGCTATATGATATAGTTATCCGATCCGGCCGATTCCGACAAATGTGCAGCGAATTTGTATATAAAGACTTTTTGCAAAGTTTGGTCAAGATAGCTTCAAAACGGAGAGAGGAGATAGCATAGAAACAGACGGACAGACGGACAGACGGAAATGAAATCAGCTTGTCATGCTGATCAAGAATATATATACTTTATGTGGTCGTAAATGCTTCCTTCACTGCCAGTTCTAGTGAAAACAAACTTTTTTGTTTTCCATCGTTGCATCACCAATCGTGGTATATATTAGTTTCATATTCTTCCACATAATTCTGAAAAAAATTTATCGACATCGGATGACTAAAGCATATAGCTGCCATATAATCGGTCGGTCCAAAAACTAGTTCTAGTGAAAAAAACTTTTTTGTTTTTCATCGTAGCATCACCAATCGTGGTACATATTAGTTTCTTATACTTCCACACAATTCTGGAAAAATTGATCGAAATCAAATGACTAAAGCATATAGCTGCCATATAAACGGTCGGTCAAAAAACTAGTTCTAGTGAAAAAAACTTTTTTGTTTTTCATCGTAGCATTACCAATCGTGGTACATATTAGTTTCTTATACTTCCACACAATTCTGGAAAAATTGATCGAAATCAAATGACTAAAGCATATAGCTGCCATATAATCGGTCGGTCCAAAAACTAGTTCTAGTGAAAAAAACTTTTTTGTTTTCCATCGTAGCGTCACCAATCGTGGTACATATTAGTTTCTTATGCTTCCACATAATTCTGGAAAAATTGATCAAAATCGGATGACTATAGCATATAGCTGCCATATAAACGGTCGGTCAAAAAACTAGTTCTAATGAGAAAAACTTGTTTGTTATCAATGGAAGCGCCTTTCCAAAACTGCAAGGTTATTTAAAACATCGACGTAGCCGTTGTTAGCCTTTTATTTTTTTTTTCATTTATTCTTCATACGTATGCTGTTTATGCATAAATCGTATATCCATAGAGTAAACATTTTTTATGAAAAATTAATTTTTTTTTAAATTTCATTTACATATATGGATATTTCGAGTTTTTAAACATGTATGTATTAAAACAGCATCGAATGCACACATAAGTATACAAATGATGTGTTTTCACGCATACATGTTTTTTCTTCTTTAATTGGATCATCAAGCAAGCATATCTTAAATTTCTTTTCTTCTTTTTATTATTCCTTTTTATATGTATAGTTCATTCGTATTCTGTTATATTGGATATTTCGAGTTTTTAGACATGTATGTATTAGAACTGCATCAAATGCACATATAAGTATGCAAATGATGCCGTTTTAATGCATCTATGTTTTTTCTTCTTTAATTGGATCATCAAGCAAGCATATATTAAATTTTTTTTTTTTATATGTATAGTTCATTCGTGTTCTGCTATATTGGATATTTCATGTTTTTAAACATTTATGTAGTATTAGAACAGTATAGAATGCACCCATAACTATACAAATTATGTCTTTTCACTCATACATGTTTTATTTAGATCGTCAGAGACAATCATGTGTAATGTTTTCAGTATGTGTATATTAAGAACAGAATCAAATGCATATATTATTTATATATGTATACAAATTATGTGTTCCTCACACATACGTGTATTTTTTTATTCATTAAATTGAATCATCAAGCAAAGGATAAGCTTCAGTGGATTGCTGTATGGCAGCTGCTCAACCACTTACAACACCTTGCCTGTTACAAAAGTCGTTTACAATTGATTCTAATAATGTATTAAATAATGTTTTAATACGGCATCAGGTGATCAAAGATCCTCCCATTTTACTATGTTACAAGTAACATTGGCATCACATCCATTGTCGTTCATAAAATCCAACGCTTGGTGAATTTTGCTTCACAATGATAGGAAGAGCCGACATCGAAGGATCAAATAGCGACGTCGCTATGAACGCTTGGCCGCCGCAAGCCGGTTATCCCAATGGTAACTTTTCTGACACCTCTTGTTAAAAACTCTTTAAACCAGAAGAATCGATAGGCCGAGCTTTTGCTGTCCCTGTGTGTACTGAACACCGAGATCATGTCAGCATTTGCTCTATGTGTGGTTTCTGTCCGCACTGAGCTGGCATTGGGACACCTCTGTTATTATTTTAGAGATGTACCGCCCCAGTCAAACTCCCTACCTGTCAATGTCCTTGAATTGGATCATACCTGAGTAATTGGAGTTATACCAAATTTTTAAATCAAAAACACATAAATGCACTCTCTCATTAAAGAATTTGTTTGCGATTATATAACAAACTCGTGATACTTTGATCAAGAAGCTTGCATCAAAACCCAATACCATAAGATATAGTAAATATATCCGTATAATGGCTAGGAAATGATACACGTCCCATTTAATCAAGTAAGTAGGGAAACAATAAGAGTAGTGGTATTTCATTGTCGATACCAAACCGAGGTCTAATATCTATTCTACACCTCTTATGTCTCCTTACACTGACAGATTAGAGTCAAGCTCAAAATGGTCTTCTTTCCCCGCTGATTATTCCAAGCCCGTTCCCTTGGCTGTGGTTTCGCTAGATAGTAGATAGGGACATAAATGTTCTGCTTTGCTTTACGTGAGCACCTGCCGTGTTGGCTTAATCCCACGGTACCCTATACGCTCTGAAAAGAGCGTAATGATACAATGAGCCTGGTTTGGTAACGCCAGACTAGCGCCCCCAGGAGACCGGAGTCCCCCAGGTACCAATTGAATTGCACACTGTCGGGCGTACAATCCCCCCTTGGTGAAGGGCGAGGCCGACCTTAAACCTCTGCTGTTCTCTGGGTCACAGCACCCGGTTGATACGCAACTCCACGTCAAACCCCGAAGGGTTTTACCCGCGATGTAAGTATCAACTCACAACCACAACGAATCCTTTCCCAAGTGAGCAGCCTAGGGCTACTGCTCATCCCGTAGAACCGATAAGCTCGGTGGGCTTCTCCCTTTTAGTCCCGACAGACTCGGTCCAGAGAGTACCTTGTTGACTGAGGTCCGCGGGATTGTCACACCCGTCATGATGCCGCCCACATCATGCCCCAAGCGGGAGTAGATAGGGACAGAACTAATCTGATCTCTCAGGGTTTATATAACGTGGTATCTGCCAAATGTAGGATTAAAACCACGGCACCCTAATATGCACATAAATGTGCATATAGTGCGAGGAGCCTGGATTTGTGACGCCCGACTAGCGCCCCTAGGAGACTAAAGCCCCCAAGGTACCAATTTGAATGAATGTTTGTCGGGCATAACACTCACCCTTGGTGAGGGGCGAGGTTTATCTAAAACCTCTGCTGATCTATGGGTCACAGCACCCGGTTGATACGCAACTCCACGTCGAGCCTCAACTGAGACTCTACCCGCGATTTGTGTGTCAACCACAGCCACCACGATACTCCCACAAGGGGGCCGACCTCAATGAGCAGCCATGGACAACTGCTCAACCCGTGGTACCGATAGGCTCTGTGGGCCCTCCCCTTTTGGAGTAGATAGAGACATTAAAGTCTAATGGGTTTAACGTGAGCACCTACCATAATGGCTTAATCCCACGGTACCAAGCACAGGGTTGAAAAACGTCAACCAACGTCCCTAATGGATCTTCCAAGGAAGCCCAAAGGTACCAATTTGGAGCCACTACTGCATGGTCTTGACTCACTCCTTGGTGAGGAGCAAGGCCTACCTAAAACCGTTTCCGATCTCTGGGTCACGGCGCCCGGCTGAAACGCAGCTCCACATCGATCACCTCGCGGGACTCTACCCGCATTTGGGTGTTAAACCACACGATACTCCCCGAGGGGCCGCCATAGCCAGGACGGAACAAGTTCCGCGGGCTCTGGCTCCCGTGGTACCAGATTAAGCTTCCGGTCAAGCTTCGTACCAACGAAGGACACTTCCAATTTAAACTCCTAAGCAGTTACGGGTTGGTGGCCCAAGAAGAAAATTAGACATAGCTGTTAAGAATAGAGCGCAAAATGGCCTAAGCCAATTTACAGATGGAACAGTATACGCCACAATCATGGTCATGGTTTTCTCACTGGTGGGAGCGAGGGCTATTCTTTCCTCTTCCGCAAAAGCGGCTTAAAATCATTGATCGAAGATCAAACTGCAGTAAACTGCAGCCAGCTTATGTCCCCAACAACCCCTAAAGGCATTGCGCAAGAGCAGAGAGTTGAGACCGTCCCTGTGATCCCAAGCGCCCGTGGTACCAGAAAAATCCTCTGGTCAGGTTCGTGCCCCAATGGACACTACCAGTTCTAGCTTCCATGAAACTTGGGGAGTGGTGGCCCCGAAATACCCACCCGTGGACAACACAAATTCTAACCTAACTAAATAGATTCATCCATCATCATTCATACCCCCCTCCCACACTCACGCACACACTCACCCTGGTTCCTTAATTTGAACTGCCAGACGTCGTCTGGAAAATACAGCCCTCCTAAACTCATTCAGTCTGTCAACCCTATCGCTAGTGGAGAGCACTTGACTTACGTCAAGCCCGCCACTAACCTGAGCCACACCTAACGCACCAAGATCTCTGAGATCTTCATACAAGGGACATTCACAGAGAACATGTTTCCATGTCTCCTCGCGCGAGCCGCAATGGCATTCCGGACTCTCACTAAGGCGCCTCAAATACAAGAATGCATTGAGGGAGCCGTGATCAGTCAAAAGGAACCCAGAACTAAGGTTGAAACCAAAGTCCGGTCGATCGCCGACAAACGTGACTTCACGAATGTACTCATAAGTGACCCTTCCATTCGCACTTGCATCCCATCTAACTTGCCAGTCAGATAAGATACACTCTTTCAGCAACTCCTTGCACACACTAAGCCCTAAGCTCTCCACGTCCCTATCAGCTAGCCATTCATTCTGCAGCAATGGCAGCCGCCTTCTGATTTTGAAAAGTATGGCCCTACGCCGTACCTCCAGATCAAGAGGAGCCACTCCCAACAGTACCTGCATTGCCTCCGTAGAGACAGTGCGGCACACAGGCAAACACCCTAACATAATCACTCTCTGGCAAGCCAGCACTCTCTTTCTGCCTACAACAGTAGATACTGCTCTATACCACACAGATGACCCATATGCTGCGCAAGAAACAAAAAGGCCACTGTATATGGTTCGAACAGAACGCCTGCTGAGACCCCATTCATTCCGCACAATTCGACGCACTTGTCCAACCACACCAAACAACCGGCTTTTGAGATAGGCGAAATGAGGAGTAAAATTCAACCTTTCGCCGATGGTTATGCCGAGCACTTGCAGACCTGTTCGAGTTGCCAAAGCAATGAGTCCATCATGAGGTTCTATATAAATGGACCACAGATGGAGCCCTGCGACAACCTCGAACCACATCCACACTTACACAATCATTCAGCCCTACAGCAATCGCTCGCCTACCTGAGAAATAACTCTTCCAGAGAGCCAGTTCCCGGCAGCCACATTCGTCCAAACTCCGAAGCACACTATCCCAGCATTTCCCCAGTGTATCCATCCATTCCAGGAGACTTTCTCGACTTTAACCTCGAGAAGCCCACTCCAATTCACTCGTCAAGAGCGGATCGACAGGATCCACCACACTAGGTGGTAAATCCTGTCGCTCCGCCCTTGGAAAGAACTCATTCAATAAAGCACCCATACAATCCTTCCAGTCCGTTAGCTGATTGCCATCGACCTGGAGGCCACACACATTCGTTTCCCTACCTCTACCTCTCACTATTTTATAAGCACGACCCCAGCGATCGTCCTTATTGCGCTCTAAAAATGAACGCCACTCCGCCTCTTTCACTCTTACAAGCATTTGCTTGTACTCATTCATACTTCGACTAAATTCCCCCCTAAGCTGGGCCACATTCTCAGCATTGGAAGATCTGGCCCTTTGGAATCTCTTCCGCTGGGACCGAACCAACCGCCGCTTCACACTCAACTCACGCGCCCACCACTTCACACGTTTGAGATTCGCCTTGCGGTTTCTTTCAAACAAGTGATCATTCACGCAAGTCACCCATCCATTTACACACTCGACCTGCTCATTCACACCCATAGCACTAAATGTGCTAAGCGGAACTTGCGTTGCCGCCTCTCACACAAGGACCTTGTAAGGGGCCCAATTCACACCACAAGTGCGCCACCCATAACCCTCGACACTGTCACGCACAATGGGAGTGTGAGTGACCACAATCTCAATCGGATTGTGATCACTCACACCAAACCCACCCAGAACACTCCAAGAAAATGCAAACACACTCATTGCTGCCTCATTCACAAGAGTGACATCAATGTCACTCTTTCCCACAGGCCCATCAAACGTGTACCACTCACTGGGTTCGTTTAGTGCCCGAACATCCTGGGACACAGCCCACTCGGCCAGCAACTCACCCCTGGCGTAGTTCAAATATCCAGACGCTTGTCTGGATATTTTGCTGAACCACATGGGGGACGTTGCATTCGCGTCAATACCTAGGATGACTGGTACGCTACTAGCCAGTAGTAGCACCTCATCCATCTAAGTGATATACGGTTCGAGGGGTTCCCCAAACTTGCAATACACGCTAGCTACAAAAATCCTACCAAAACTGCCATTTAGGCAGACACACACACCCCGTCAGTTGAGCTCACTAAAGTGCACTCAATATTGACATCATTCACCACTACTGCAGAGTTGGCCCTGCTGTCAGGAAATACCCGCATACGAGCGGGCAATCCCCTAACACAACCATTGGTTGCGTAGGGTTCCTGCAGCAGGGCCACTTTACTGTCACGTTCATACAACATTTCACCCAAATCACACATTGCTGCATACGACCTCTGGCAGTTCATCTGGAGTGCGATGCAGGCCATTTTAATGGCGTGCATTCGCTCGTGCTACAATCGAGCTATAACCCGGGCAAGCGTCAGACATCATGAGATGCCTAGATGGCCTACCACGGAAATCGCACATCCGGCAGAACATCGCATTGCTGCAACGCGCTGCACGGTGTCCCGGTTGGCAACAACGACGACAATCGTCCTGCGTCGCCCTGCAATGATCCACTTTGTGGTCAAAGCTAAGGCACCTATAGCACCCTACAACCGGATCGAAACTCCGAACTCTGAACGTAGCATCGCCCGACATCCAGCAAGGTTTGCATGGCAGAGCCAGCACCGTCCAGGATGACGTTCATCGCCGCGTCATTGGCTCCAACCCAGGGCTTGGTGACAAGCCGAACGCCCTTCTTAAAGGCCTCAAAAGACATCTTGTCCTTCAAGTTCATCTCATACAGATCACCCATGAACTCGTCAGGAGTGATCTTCGAGTGAACGTTCATGACCACCACCTTTGGCCCCAGCTGTTCATTCACCCTAACTTCAAGCCCTACCTCTTCAAATTTCGCGTTATCCACAATACGCTTCCGCTCCGCTACTGACGGGGTACGAATAATCGCTCCACCGTCGCGCAGAGGTTTCACCTCGTGAATGCGAACCCCCAAGGTTGGCCGCACCTCCTTCACCACCTGATCGACCACGTCCTTTGCGGTCTTCCCAGCAGCTTTGCTGCGAACGACCAAAGACCAGGTCTCTACTGGCCGAGGTATCTCCAGAGGGGGTGTAACCACCACTGGACCAGCCCTGGGCACACCCACCGGCGGAAGCTGCGTTTGGCCTCCATGGCCATGTACCACATGGCCAACAGCCGCACGAGGGCCGGCCTCCAAACGCCCCATTAGGCGCTCATTTTCCGCTATAAGCGTAAAAATGAGTTCCTCATACTGGCTTGTGTAGTCAGAGAGACTACACACCAGCGAGTTCTCAAGTCCGCTTCCTAAGGCCAACTTAAGCACATCTCTGCTAAGCGCCTTCATCTGAGCGATGGGACTCTCTCCCTTACGCTTCATCGGCACCCTGCCGTCCACGACACGTGGCGGAGCCGGCGCCTCAGAAACAGGGACAGCACCCACAGCTGCCCTATGCTCTACATCCCCCGCAAGCTCCACAAGGCTGCTGGCAGAGCCAAGAGCCTCACGCACACTCATTCCTGTTCCCATGTTCACCCTAAGGTTTCCATGAGAGCCCATTCGTACTTCCCCTTCACTCACCGAATCATCGCTCATATCCACATCTACGTCTACCTCAGAGGCTGTCCTCCTCAGCTGCCGTCCCTTCCTTTGCCTGGCCAATGGGCGCTCGTCATCCGACGACGTTCCCACCGCCGCTGCCGACGCTGACGTCGACGCCAACTCCGACGTCGACGCCCTCTCCTCAGCGCTCTTCTTCTTCGGTGGTGCCATCGCCCACCGGCGCAACAACTGTTTGTTTGTTTACAAAAAAACAAACAAACGGTATGCACACACACACAAGTACAAAAGACCCGCTACCTAACTCACACACACACGAGCTTGGTTCACTAAGCTGACTTAACTCACTCCTAAGGACAAAGCACAAAAGAGAATGCGCTATTACTACTACTTAATTCGCAAATTCGTCTAAACTGCGGAGCAAACACGTCCGCTCGCCTCAACGATCAGAAACCGACTGTGAGTAGCTAGGGACAGAACTAATCTGATCTCTCAGGATTTATTTAACTTGGTATTTTCCAAACGTAGGATTAAAACCACGGCACCCTAATATGCACATAAATGTGCATATAGTGCGAGGAGCCTGGATTTGTGACGCCAGACTAGCACCCCCAGGAGACAAAAGTCCCTAGGTACCAATTGGAATGAATGCTTGTCGGGCATAACACTCCCCCTTGGTGAGGGGCGAGGTTTATCTAAAACCTCTGCAGATCTATGGGTCACAGCACCCGGTTGATACGCAACTCCACGTCGGGCCTCAACTGAGACTCTACCCGCGATTTGGGTGTCAACCACAGCCACCACGATACTCCCACAAGGGGGCCGACCTCAATGAGCAGCCTTGGACAACTGCTCAACCCGTGGTACCGATAGGCTCGGTGGGCCCTCCCCTTTTGGCCCCGACAGGCCCGGAACTGGGAGCACCAGGAGGATTTTGCCAGTTTCGGCCTAGCCCGGGACTGGCAGCCCACTCACCCGCAGGGGATCCAGCAAGTGCAGCCGTCTCGCAAACACCGCCTCAGCGAACACCTCCAGCAGCCCCATCCTCTCCTGTGTCTCTGCCACTCCAGACACAATCCAGTCGCCATTTTCGTGCCGTATTCCAAGTCCATCGAGGTCTCGCAAATCCGCATTGAGGGGGCAAACACATAGCACGTGTCGTCAGTCCTCGAGCGCTGCAGCGCATGAACAAGCGGGAGTATCGCTCAGACGCCTCTCATGCAGAAATGCATTTAGCGATCCGTGGCCAGTCAGCAGGAAACCGGCGCGTAGCGGAACTCCAAACTTACGCTCGCTGAAAACGAATCATCCCATCTGCGCTGCCACTCGCGCAGTAAGCACTCGTCCAGACGCGCCATCCTTTGCAACCAGTTCAGACTAGTCAGGTCGTCAGGCCGTCATCCTCCAGCGGGTAGGCACGCTTAAGTTTGAACCTGAGAGCCAAACGCGTGGCTGCCAGGTCAAACGGAGGAGCACCAGCAAGCACCTGCAGTGCCACAGTGGACACTGTTCAGCATACCAGTAAGCATCCAAGCAGGATCAGCCTCTGACATGACATGAGCCGCCTCCTGGCGACGACCTGTCGTCTCGTCACATCATGCCAAACCGAGGCACCAAACAGTGCGCAAGGCACAATGAGTCCAGCATATATGGTCCGCTTGTCGCGGGGACTGGCACCCCAATCGACCCGCAGTACGCGTGCCAAAGCGCCAACGACTCCAGCCAGCCTATCACGTAAAGACGTGATGTGCTGGAGAAAACTCAACCGCTCGCCGGCTGTGATGCCAAGGTACCGGTATTTGTCAGCATATGGTAGACCTGCTCCAGCAAACCGCACCAATGGCCGCATCCTCCACACAGCGACCTGGGCGGAACCCAAATTGCCATCTGCAGCCATCCTGAAGAACCTCCTTCATCCGATTGACCATGATCGCCTCTAGCACCTTGCCGAAAACTGGCAGTAGACATATGCCACGATAAGAGGCAGGATCGCTCCTGTCCTTATCGGGCCCCTTGAGTAGTGCCACTACTCTAGGGCGCTTCCACTCATTGGGGAAGTATCCTTGGTCTACGCAGCGGGAAAACAACGCTAACAGTTGCTGCGGGATCGCACGCCACAGAGACTTGAAGATCGTACCTGTGATGCCGTCCATGCCAGGCGAGCGCCTGCTCTTCAACCTGGCGACACAAACATCCACCTCGAAGGCTTCGAGGGTTGGTGATGCTTCGTCCGGGATGGCAATGTGCTCATTCGACTCCGCAACAGGGAAAAAGTTGCGGAGGAGCACACTCGCGCAGTCGTGCCATGTTACGACTAGCTCGCCATCCGAACGAAGGCAACCAAACTCGGTGGTCTTCTTTCGTCCCCGGCATATTCTGTAGACGTGCCCCCATGGATCGTTTCGATCGTCTCCCACGAAGCGACGCCAATTTTCCTCCTTCGCCTTCAGGATGAGCTTCTTGTACTGCCCAGAGTAACTCCTCAGTGCAGAAGCAAGTTGCTCGGCCTCATCGCTATCGCGACGACGGGCATCCTGGAGCAGACGCCTCAGTCTCCTGACCTCTTGGCGCTTGGAGCTTAGTTCGGCGGTCCACCAAACTACTCTCCGTCTAGCTCTCGGCGGTCTGCGTCCCAGCATTTGGTCGCACACCTGGTGTACGAGCGAGCGCACTGCAGACACTTGGGCTTCCAATGGCATCTCCGCAAAGTCCTCAGGCAGTTCGGCTGCCAGACGAATCGCTTCCTCACCGAATGATCGCCAACGCGCATTTGAGACGTTCCAGGACGGCACAGGAGCAAAGCTCTCAACTGTGTCTGATGGGTCACGCGTCACCACAACAGTAATAATGTTGCCTATCACGTAAAGACGTGATGTGCGGGAGAAAACTCAACCGCTCGCCGGCTGTGATGCCAAGGTACCGGTACTTGTCAGCATATGGTAGGCTAGCTCCAGCAAACCGTACCAATGGCCGCCTATTCGGTGATAATGCACCTTTCAGCAACATGACTGCCGTCTTGCTGGTAGAAACGGTTACACCGACTTCTACTCCCCATGCGCCTACGATGGACATCAACTGCGCTCCTTTCGTCTCCAGGTCAGCTCGGGAATTTCCCTCGGTGAAAAGCAGCAAGTCGTCTGCATACGCGCTAAAAGCACAATGTGCTTCTAGGCGCTGAAGAAGTGAGTCCATCACTAGGTTCCAAATGAATGGACCACTGACGGACCCCTGTGGGCAACCTCTTGTCACCGGGACAGTGACTTCTCCATACCTGCCCAGCAGCAGCACTGCATCTATGTACAGTAGGTACGGCTCCAGTTCGGTGTTGAATTGGCAGTATGCGGAGCTCAGGAAGATGGAGCCAAATCTTCCAGTGACGCTCACGCATACGCCAAAGTCTGTGATCAGCGATTCTATTGGCATACAGATGGCATCTGGGTCGTCGATGATGATGGCAGCCTTTTTCCGCTTGTCGGAATAAATGCGCATCCCGGATGGGAGTACCGTTATCCGTCCGCTTCTGTCCATGTAAGGCTCCTGTACAAGTGCGATCGAGTGGCCAGAGTCGCGCGTGCGAACTCCGAGCTCGATGGTACAAGCTCGACCACGACCACAATTTGCCTGGATTATGCTAAACAGTTAAATGTCTAGCAGCAACCCTCGCTAGCACTACAGCATAAACGGGGCACGTCCCCGAGAGCATATGATGCCCGTCCGGTAGCCTCCTCTGTCTGCAATTTCTGAAGCTCACCTGTTTCGTGCACTTAGCGGCAGTGTGGCCAGTGTCGCCACATTGACGGCATGTGACTTCCTTCGCTCGGCACTGAGACACCCTGTGGTCGAATCCAACGCACCTATGACAGGCATAGGTGCGGACGAGCGACCGGCAGCGGAATGAGAACCACTTGATGTAGACCCGTCCGGTCTCCTCAAGTACGGCCAGTGCGCTCTCGTCCACCTCCAGCGTCAGATTAACTCTGTCGCCGTCGGTGATGGACCAGGGCTTGGTCTCCAAATGTACTGCCTTCTTAAACGCTGCCATCTTCAGCTGCTCCTTGAAGTGATTCTCATTGAGATCCTCCATAAAGTCCTCCGGAGTGATGCTGGTGTCTACATCGAACACTGTCCGCGGACCACGTCTCAACTGGCTTGTTGATCCGTGGGGCGGCAACGGGGCCAGCAGGGACGGCAGCAATTCCAGCTGCGTAGAGGGCAGCAGAAGCCACGGGGAGACAGCTGGGGCTGCGGGCGTCTGAGCAGACACCTCCAACGCAGAGTTCCGCAACAGCAGCGCTACGACGAGCTCGTCATAACGCTTAATCGCTGCGTGAACAGCGTGAGCAGCCTCAGCCTCCATACGACCACGGGTAACGGCATCCTCAACGCTGAGCTGCACAGCAGACAGCTCCGCCAGTACAGCTGGCGCACCTCCAGCGACGATTTCCGGCGCTTTGCAGCGCGGAACCACTGGCGGTTTGGCACGCGCAGAAGCAGCATCCAGGGCAGCGGCTAGGGCAGGGGCGGGGCTAGGGACTGCAGCAGATGCAGCGGCAGAAGCAGCAGCAGCGGCAGAAGCAGCGTCAGCGGCAGAGGTCGACGGTGCGGCTGGAACTACGAAGACGGAGTCGTCCGACAGGACTTCATCTGCTTCCGAGTCCAAAGCCACACGCTTTGGCTGCGCCCAATTCGTCAGCGACGACTCGGGCGACTCGGCAGGCACCGGCGTGCTCCTCCCTTTCCCCCCCTTCTTCCTTCCTCCTCGTCCACGACGCGCACTCGTTGAGCTCCCCTCGCTCATTACGCTGGCCATGCTCGACGAGCGGCTCAGCTCTCCTGGCGCCTGACTCATTTCTGAGCCTTCGCTAAGCGGGTCTCCGCTAAGCGAATGCACACTCCGGAAATGAGCGACCTCTACCAGTAGTTTTTCGGAACTTTTAGCCCGGACACGAACCGAAAGCTCGCGCTAGCTGACAAAATGTTCAATTGGTTAATTTCTTTTGTAGTGTCCCTGAAGACGGTTGTCGAAGTGCAGCCGAAATATATTGGAAGCAAAAACAACAAAAATATAAGTTAGTTTTTATTGACCTCGAGTCGGCTAAAGATCAACTTCTGTTTTTATACCCTTGCAGAGGGTATATTAAAATTGTCACGATGTTTGTAACGCAGTAAAGGAATCATCTCCGACCACATAAAGTATATATATTCTTGATCAGCATGACGAGCTGAGTTCATTTCCGTCTGTCCGTCCGTCCGTCCGTCTGTCCGTCTGTTTCTATGCTATCTCCTCCCTCAGTTTTGAAGCTATCTTAACCAAACTTTGCAAAAAGTTTTTAAATACAAATACGCTGCTTATTTGTCGGAATCGGCCGGATCGGATGACTGTATCATATAGCTGCCATAGGAACGATCGGTCCAAAAACTAGTTCTAGTGAGAAAAACTTTTTGCTACCAGCCGAGCTTTAACGGCATTTACGGTGCCAGGCAGAGGACTTTTCCAGTGGAAAGTAATGCCATTTGGGCTCACATCTGCCCCAGCCACCTTCCAAAGGGCATTGGATCAAGTTATAGGTCCAGAAATGATGCCAAAGGCATTTGCTTACTTGGACGACATTATCGTCATTGGCAAAACGGTGGAGGAACACATGTCCAACCTAAAAGAAGTATTTCATCGACTACGAGTGGCAAATTTAAGGATTAACCCCGATAAGTGCGAGTTTTTCAAGCAAGAACTCAAATATCTAGGCCATTTGGTAACAGACCAGGGTATTCGCACTGATCCCGAAAAAGTAGCAGCGATAGCAGAACTAAAGCCTCCAACAAATGTTAAAGAGCTACGCCAATATATGGGAGTGGCCTCCTGGTACAGACGTTTTGTACCAGGTTTTGCAACATTGGTCCACCCCTTGAGTGCACTTCTAAAAAAAGGCACGAAATGGGAATGGACGGTTGAACGACAAAACGCATTTGAGAAAGTGAAAGAAAAGCTCATCTCGGATCCGGTTCTGACATGTCCAGATTTCGAAAGACCTTTCATTTTACAAACCGATGCCAGTGATTATGGCTTGGGGGCTATTCTCACGCAGGTGGGAGAGAAAGGCGAACGAGTTATCTCCTATGCTAGCAGAACTTTGAACGGAGCTGAGAGAAATTACTCAGCAACCGAAAAGGAATGTCTGGCGATAGTCTGGGCCATACGGAAATTGCGTCCATATCTCGAAGGATACCATTTTACCGTAATTACCGACCATATGGCTCTGAAATGGCTAAATAGCATCGAAAGTCCATCAGGGCGGATAGCAAGATGGGCTTTAGAGCTTCAGCAGTATGATTTTGAGGTATAATATCGGAAAGGGCAATTAAATGTAGTGGCAGACGCATTGTCACGCCAACCAATGCCGGATGAAAGATGCTTACGCATGGCGGATGATATAGGATCGCAAGAACGGCCAGTTGAAGCCGACCCTTGGATTCAACAGATACGGAAAAATATCGAGACAAATCCACAAAAATTTTCGGATTATCTGATTGAAGGGGAGAATGTTTTTCGACACATTCCTCACCGAGCGGGGCATGAGGATGTAGTGGCGTGGAAGCTGTGCGTGTCAAAAAGCCAGCGGAAAAGGGTTCTACACCAAAACCACGACGAAGCCATGGCTACGTAAGTAGATGTGAAATCTGCCAGAAATTCAAAAATAGCCAATTAAAAACAGCAGGAAAAATGTTAACCCAGATACCAGAGGAGCCATGGGTAACCATTTGTGCCGACTTTGTGGGTCCATTACCAAGATCCAAACATGGTAATACCATGCTTTTGGTAATGATAGACCGGTTTTCCAAATGGACCGAATTGGTGGCGTTGCGGAAAGCCACCGCTGCGGCCTTACAGAAAGCGTTTCGAGAAAGAATTATAGCTCGGTTTGGAGTACCAAAAGTACTTATTACCGATAATGGAGCCCAATTCACAAGCAAAATTTTCACAAAATATGTTGAAAATTTGGGTGTGCGGCATCAATATACGGCCCCGTATACAGCACAGGAAAATCCAACCGAGAGAGTTAACCGAACGGTCAAAACAATGATAGCCCAATTTGCAGGAGAAGACCAAAGGATGTGGGATGAAGCGTTGCCTGAAATAATGCTCGCTATTAACACCAGTGTGGTCGAATCCACCGGATATAGTCCCGCATTTGTGACTCAGGGACGGGAGCCCAGATTACCAAAAGCTTTGTATGACGAAACATCGCTGGGTACGGGGCAAGCTGTGCAAGATCCAACCAATACACGGACAAGCTAAAGGAAATTTTTGAACTAGTAAGGCGAAATTTGGAACGGGCGGCACAGGATCAGGCCAGGCATTACAATTTAAGGCGACGACAGTGGAAGCCAAAGATTGGAGATCAAGTCTGGGTGAAAGAGCACAAACTGTCAAAGGCAGCAGATGCATTTGCTGCCAAGCTGGCACCCAGATTTGACGGACCATTTCAAGTCCTAAGTTTCATTTCGCCGGTCATTTGTAAGGTTCGGAAGAACGGTCAACGACGCACAAAGACAGCGCATGTCAGTGGTTTGAAACCATACGTCGCGACAGAAGAAAAAGAAACCATACCAACAGTGGAACAAGAACAAGAATTAAGTAGCGAAGAAGAAGAATAAAAATGTCCCACGCCGGGGGAAATTGGGAAAATGGGAAGAATAAAGTCGATTGGGTGAAAAGAAAAAATGTTTATAAAGAAAGGAAGAATGTAAAATTCTCCGCAAAAGGGAAAATATAAATTGTCTAGAATGTATGAATGCAAAATTCTCCACAAAACCGAAAAAAATTGGGGGAAAAAAAAAAAATTTAATCAAGGGAAAAAATTATATAAGTGTGGGCGGAAGAATGTTAAATTCTCCGCAAAAACAAAATTGTAAAATGCTCCGGGAAAAAAAAAAGAATGGGTAAAATTATAAAATTTTAGGCGGAAGAATGTTAAATTCTCCGCAAAACAAAATTTGTAAAATTATATAATTGTAGGCGGAAGAAGGTTCAATTCTCCGCAAAACAAAATTTGTAAAATTATATATTTTTAGGCGGAAGAATGTTTAATTCTCCGTAAAAACAAAGTTGTAAAATTATATAATGGTAAGCGGAAGAATGTTAAATTCTCCGGAAAATCAAAATTGGGACGAAAGGCAAAGGAAGAATGTTAAATTCTCCGCAAAACAAATAATCTTAAACAAAAAAAAATAAAAAAAAAAATAGAGGAGCGGAAGATAATTATATGCGGAAGAATGTAAAATTCTCCGCAATACAAAATTATGAAAATTCTTCGCAAAAAATCAATTTGTAAAATTATATAATTTGATAAGTATATGCGGAAGAATGTAAAATTCTCCGCAAAACATTGGGAAAATTGGGAAAATTCTTCGCAAAAATCAATTTGTAAAATTATATAATTTGATAATTATATGCGAAAAGAATGTAAAATTCTTCGCAAAACCAAAATTGGGAAAATTATTCGCAAAAATCAAATGTTGCTAAAGAAATAATGGGAAGAATGTTAAATTCTCCGGGAAAAAAAAATAGAAAACCAAAAAAATTATTTCGTAATTAAATATAATTGCCGAAAGAATAAAATGAAAGGAAGAATGTCAAATTCTCCACAAAACAAATTAAATATAATTAAACAAACAAATAAACAAACAAATAAATAAATGAAAGGAAGAATGTCAAATTCTCCACAAAACAAATTAAACAAAAAAAAAAAAAAAATATAACAACATGTAATTAACATGTCGAGTTAAAAGTAAAAAAAAAAAAAAATAAAACAAACAAACATAAAAAATTTGAAAAAGAAAAATAATATCTACATCCATCAAACTATGGATCCAAAGAAGAAGCGGCGAAAGTAAAGAGCAAGACAGGGTTTGATCAGCTAAGGTGCGAGCGAGATAGCAGGCCGCGGAAGTGCCGCTAGCTCGGAACTACGAAAAAGGCTGGGAAGAGAAAAGCTTTCGACGCCCAACGGTTCCTAAAACTGCGCCTGGGCAGAGGCCAGGTTCAAGGGCAAAGTTGGCAGCCATGTGCCGGCACTTGAAAAAATGAACTCGGCAAAGCAACAAGAAAATTTCGCAGCGCAAGGCACAGAGCCAGCCGGTCCCAGCCGCCGATCCAGGCGTTTGTCTGGCGAGGCGCGCGTAGTGGGAGAGAGGCGGCGGATGGCCAAGCGAGAAGAGTTGTTGGCACGCTTGCGTGCCAAGAACCAAGTGGGCACGAAGCGCAGGTTGCCGTTTAGTGTCAAAAAGGCAGCATCCAGGGCCAGCACTCACCCGAAGCCCAGGGAACGGCAACAGCTGTTACGGAAACGCCGTGATGTGCTGGTGCTGGATGCTTCTCCGGTGCGGTCGAGCACTTCGACGGCAGCCACACCACCTTGGTCGCTGGGAGAGACGACGTGGTCCACCTCCGAGTCGTCAGCGTCCGACACCGAGGAGGAGGAGCTGGAGCCGCTTGGGCTGCGGCCGGAGGAGTTGGAGGCAGCACCAACGTGGCCACGGGTGGATCCCGAAGTCATAGAGATCTCCAGCGACGAGGAGACTGAAGAGGCGCCGCAATTTAAGGAGGAAATCCCGGTGCTTACGCGTACCAAACGTACCATATACCGGGGTGACCATTGGGAACACCAGGCGGCGTTGGTGTGGACGTGGCGGGAGGCCATAGTGGTGCCAAACCGTAGGAGTGGCATCCAAATAGTGGAGTTGCCACCCACTCCGCCACGGCTGGTGCCGCTGGAGCCGAGAGAGGAAGGGTTGGAGCGCGGACCGTGGAAGTGGCCACCACCGCAATCGCAGCCACAACAACAGCAGCAACAACAACAACAGCCGCCACCACAACAACAACAGCAGCAACCGGTACCGCAGCAGCAACAACAACAGCCGCAGCCACAACAACAGCAGCAGCAATAACAACAGCCGCCACCACAACACCAACAGCAGCAACCATCGTCGCAGCCACAACAACAGCAGCCGCCGCCACAGACTCGGCCAATTTTTATGAGGCAGCAGTCATGTCCGGGGATGGCGCAGAAGCCGCAGCAGCGACCGCCGTTGTGTCGCCAGCACTCGGTGGGCAACCCACCAGTAGGGTTTGGCAACCCCGATCGGCAGCCATGGCAGCATTCCGGGCCGTGGAGGCCGTCCACATGGCGTAGTGTGGCGGCAGAGGAGTGGCCGGAGGAGCTGCGAGCGGCGCTGAAGGGGCCGCGGTTCCATCCAGGTGAGCAGCGGCGGTCTCACCTATTGTTGCTGGCTAATGGACGTTACCGGGTGAAGTTGGGACGCAGCGGCGTCCGTGTTTTCGTGGAGGAGCGGCCGTAGGGGGGAAGGGCAACAACCCAAAAACAAAAAAAAAAAAAACTGAAAAAAATGGAAATAAAAAAAAGTGAAGTATTTAAAGGAAAAAATATAAGTTTGGAATAATACTTACAGGCGGGGGTGAACGGGGAACGAGGGGAAGCATCAGGGTGGGCGTCAGAAAGGGGGAAAATTCATAGTTTTAAAATAGAAACAAAATTTGTTTGTGAAAAACGTTTACGCATCATACTCGCCGCGTAACGAGTCGTGATCAGGGCAAGTAACGATCAGTCGGGGGAACGGTCACACTTAGAAAGAAAGGGGGAAATTTAAGTGGGGAAATTTTATAAGGGGAATTTGGGTATGGGAAATTTGTGGGTAATGGATGGGAAAAAACGGAAATTTAAATTCAAAAACAAGAGGAGCAGTGGGAGATAAGAAGGGATAAGCGTTTTTTTGTTTTACCGAAGAAAGGGGAGAGTGTGAGGACTTAAATAGTCTCACAGCAGAAAATAGCATGTAGAGTAACAGGTAGAAGAGCAAGGTAAAATTACAGTGTAAAATGTCATGTAAAGTGGGCAAGGTAAACGAAGGAAGTGGTTCCAAGAGGGCAACCAGGGCACGGCGAATTGGCCGCAGGAGCTGAGTGGCAAGGAGGGGTAGGGGTAAGAAAGCGGGAACCGTTACGGACGGAGGAAAGAGGCCGAAGCAGCGGAAACAAGAGCGATCGCAGTCACGCTCGTACAAGGTTGCGAGATTGGCCGCCGCTTAGCAACAGCGGTAAATTTAAATGGAAGACAGGGAGACGAACAACGGAAGAGTCGTGGACGAACTCTATGGGCAGCAGCAGAGGTTGGCAGAGCCCTATAAAAGGAGGCAAGGCACGAATTTCTGGACAGTGGAGTACCAGTTACAAGTGCGGAATTTTAAAGCGAGTGCCAGTCAAGTGCGTGACTTCAAGCGAGTGCGAATTACCAACGCGAGTTAAACGGAGCAGAGTGCCAACGAGGGAAAACCACCGGAGGACCACCAGGATCATCAAGCAGAGCCAGAGTGAGTGCTGAGTAGGGCGAGTGTTACCATTTAGCTGTGCGAGAAACGGTGAGTCGACGAATTCTGTGCGATTTATGCCAGTCGGGTCTGACGGAACCAAGGGCCAGCAGGAAACAGACAAAATCCTAGAGCGAAGCTGTGCGAGTGAAACGAGAGCAGGCGAGCTTTGCGAATAGCAAGCGTGTCCGAGCGTATCGTGGTGCCAGCGAGATCAGGGTGAACCCGAAACGGAGCAATAACTCAAGGAGTACATAGAAGCCTAAGCACTAGAAATAAGCCGTAGCGTTAATATTTAACTTAAGCCTAGTTGTAAGACTGTATTAAAACTAGTTAGGGTCAATAAACGACACGAAATCGAATCAAACCAAGTCTTCTTATTCCATTGCTAACTTCGCAATTATAAATTTGTTGGAGCGACCTGCGACTGCCCTGAGCGTAAGCCGGCGACAACAAAGGTTCGTTACAGCCTTCTCGTTTAATGTAACTCCGGTGCATCCAATTTTTCCTGTGTAAGAGTACTCAGAGAGGGGAAAGCAATAATTGGTAAATGCAGATAAAAAGAGAAGCAAAAATAAGATAAGCAAGAAACAAAAAAACAACCTAGTGTTGCGCAACATTAACTGTTATATTTAAATTTTCGTTTTATGCTAGGGTCAAGTAAATAGCCTCACTGTATAATTTCTCATTCTTTGTTTGGTTAGCGATCATTTCGATTGTGCCAATATTTTTGATAATTAAAAATAACATATTTTCGGTTAACAAAATAAGGGGTACTGTGCTTTCCGACGTCGAAAAAGGTCAAACTATTGCCCTAAGATATGAAAATTGCTCATTACGGCAAATTGGTAAAAAAAATTGGTCGCTCCGACAAGCTGGTACGGGGCCAGCAGGGACGGCAGCAATTCCAGCTGCGTAGAGGGCAGCAGAAGCCACGGGGAGACAGCTGGGGCTGCGGGCGTCTGAGCAGACACCTCCACCGCAGAGTTCCGCAACAGCAGCGCTACGACGAGCTCGTCATAACGCTTAATCGCTGCGTGAACAGCGTGAGCAGCCTCAGCCTCCATACGACCACGGGTAACGGCATCCTCAACGCTGAGCTGCACAGCAGACAGCTCCGCCAGTACAGCTGACGCACCTCCAGCGACGATTTCCGGCGCTTTGCAGCGCGGAACCACTGGCGGTTTGGCACGCGCAGAAGCAGCATCCAGGGCAGCGGCTAGGGCAGGGGCGGGGCTAGGGACTGCAGCAGATGCAGCGGCAGAAGCAGCAGCAGCGGCAGAAGCAGCGTCAGCGGCAGAGGTCGACGGTGCGGCTGGAACTACGAAGGCGGAGTCGTCCGACAGGACTTCATCTGCTTCCGAGTCCAAAGCCACACGCTTTGGCTGCGCCCAATTCGTCAGCGACGACTCGGGCGACTCGGGAAGCACCGGCGTGCTCCTCCCTTTCCCCCCCTTCTTTCTTCTCCCTCGTCCACGACGCGCACTCGTAGAGCTCCCCTCGCTCATTACGCTGGCCATGCTCGACGAGCAGCTCAGCTCTCCAGGCACCTGACTCATTTCTGAGTCTTCGCTAAGCGGGTCTCCGCTAAGCGAATGCACGCTCCGGAAATGAGCGACCTCTACCGGTAGTTTTTCGGAACTTTTAGCCCGGACACGAACCGAAAGCTCGCGCTAGCTGACAAAATGTTCAATTGGTTAATTTCTTTTGTAGTGTCCCTGAAGACGGTTGTCGAAGTGCAGCCGAAATATATTGGAAGCAAAAACAACAAAAATATAAGTTAGTTTTTATTGACCTCGAGTCGGCTAAAGATCAACTTCTGTTTTTATACTCTGTAAAGGTAAAGGGTGTTATGCAAAGTATGTAACAGACAGAACGAAACATTTCTGACCCTATAAAGTGTAAATATTCTTGATCAGCATCAGAGACTGTTAGAGATAGAGCCATGTGCTTTGGAATGTAAGTAGGTGTATGCCATACGCAGATCGAGTTTTTTCAGACATGGAAAGTTTCCTCCACTTCCCCCTCAAATCGCAAAAAAACTGTCACATCCACAATTTTTAAGTTAGAACCTTGTACTTTAAAACAAATTCATTTAAACTTAATATCTATCTATTCTAAAATCACACACACAATCGGTTGAAAAACAAGTGAGTTTTGTAAGAAAAACGCTTTTGGGTAAACAAACAGGCGTGCGGCCCCCTATCTACACATACACAAACATATTCACACACACGCTGTCGACGCCGCAGTCGCTCCTTCGCTGTCTCACGCGTCGACAACGGGTGTGTATATGCGTAAATAATCACAAAATCACGGGTACAGGGTATATCGTAGCCGGGGCACTCGATTTACCTTTTTATGAATTTTTAAGTAAACGGTACTTATTTTATGTCCTGAATTTAAGTTAACTCAAATTGTGATGTAGTTCTCGTAAAATCATATTCCCCATTGGGTCCTTTGTCAGTGTATTTGTCAACATATGAAGATAATACAATTTTTATACACTTGAAAAGTGTATAATAATTTTGCCCAGAAGTTTGTAACGCTTAGAAATATTCATTTCCGACCCCATAAACTATATATATTCTTGATCAGGACGACGAGCTGAGTTCATTTCTGCTTGTCCGTCCGTCTGTCTGTCTGTCTCTTTCTATTTAAAAAAAAAAATTTTTGTTTTCCATCATAGCGTCACCAATCTTGGTATATATTAGTTTTATATGCGTCAACACAATTCTGGAAGATTTTATCAAAATCGGATGACTATAGCATATGGCTGCCATAGGACCGATCGGTCGAAAAATATGTTTTACTAAGAAAAGTTTTTTTATGGTATTTTTTATTATCAATGTTTTAAAAATTATAAATATTTGATATCTATATCCTATATATATTTTACCGGTTAAATCAGTTGGAGTAAAGTTTTTCAAGTGTATTAAAACTTCGGCACAGTCGAAGGTAGCTTTGCCTTCTCGTTTAGCAGCGCAACATTAACTGTTATATTTAAATTTTCGTTTTATGCTAGGGTCAAGTAAATAGCCGCACTGTATAATTTCTCATTCTTTGTTTGGTTAGCGATCATTTCGATTGTGCCAATATTTTTGATAATTAAAAATAACATATTTTTGGTTAACAAAATAAGGGGAACTGTGCTTTCCGACGTCGAAAAAGGTCAAACTATTGCCCTAAGATATGAAAATTGCTCATTACGGCAAATTGGTAAAAAAAAATTGGTCGCTCCAAGCTGGTCCGCAATTTTTGGAAGAATTAAGATGATTATGGATGGAAAAAAATCGGTGGACCCAAGCCAAAGCTAAGTTAACGAGATCAGCGTGGCTTAATGTGGCTTACTTACTTAAAATTAAAGGTGGTGACAAAACGGCTGAATCACCGTAAAGCCTGCCGGGTTGAGATTGCCCGGAAAAACATACCAACTAATTTGACTAAGGAAATATTTAATTTGAAAGCAAAAAAATATTCATTTTGATTTTTGTAGGACATTTTTGCGGATGAGAAAAATTAATTTGTACATTCCTGCCTGGTTTTTCATCACTGCAGTTATAAGTTATCATTGGATGTTAACCATATCCAAAATTGGACACTGAGCATTTGTTTCCGGCCAAATGTTGACAAAGTTGTCCCAGCTTATTACTCCGTCGCCACAGCTTAAACCATTCTTCAGTAAAGTTTGGAATCTGACCTTGCAAAAGATGCAATGTCAGCCTTCCAGCGAACGACGACTGCAGCCGCTGTCGCCAGCAGCGATGGGAATTTAGGGTTGAGCTTTAGGTTTAAGAAGCTTTGTATTTAGTCTTAATTTTGATCTGACAACGCACAGACGATGCTTGTCTAATAAATGAATTATTGAACTCAACATATTCAACACGTGCACCCATCGGTCACCTCATCTTATTAACTAATACTAAATAAATATAATTTATACATTAGTTAAAATAAATGATAATTTAATTTATCTCTCTACATATAAAAGAGTTTGTCCTGACTGACTGATTCACTGATTGGCAATCAACGTAGAGCCTGAACGGTAGGACATAGAAAGCTGAAATTTTCACAGAAGTTTCCTTATGAGTTGAAAGTGAGCACTAAGGCGGGGTTTTGGAAAATTTCACCCCTAAGGGGTGGAAAACTCCCGGAAAAGCTACCATGGGGAAAATTTTGTTTTTCATCCGATTGACTTGAAATTTGGTTTGTAAGTAAAGTAAGCGAAATAATGGGACACCTGTTTCCCAGATTCCGGAAAATCCACCCACAAGGAAAATGGCCGGAAAATTCTATATGGAAAACACTATTTTTCATACGATTTACTTTAAACTCGGTTTGTAGCGATAGTATACAAAATAAGTTGACTTGAGATTTTTCGATGTTGGAAAATTCGACCCAAGAGTGGGGAAATGCCTGGAAATTCTATATGGTAAAACCTATTTTTAATCCGATTGGCTTCAAAATGGAAATTTCCGCCCACAGGCAAGAAGAATGGTGGGCGTATTTCGGTTCAGTGACAATGGCTATTGGTGAGCCGATCTGAATGAAATTCGTTTTGTAAGCTCTAGGCACAGAATAAATGGAAACACGTGTTTTTTTTATTTTGGGAAGTTCACTGCAAAGGTCGGAATATGGGTGCGGGGGTGGATTTTTAGCCGATATGTGTTAAATTTGGTTTGAAAGCTCTATGGGCCAATTAAATAGGATAAAGTTTTTAGCTTTGCGCATACTCACCCTCAAGGTCGGATAATGGGTGCCGGGGGTGGTTTCAGGGTTTGAACGCTCAATGGGCCAAATAGGTGGAAAATAATTTATTCATTTCTGAAGGTCGGAAAATGGGGGGCGGGGGTGGGATCTTTTTTTGGCGTCTATACTGATGGTGGCGAAGCGAAGCGCGCCGGGTTTTATGCTAGTTTAATATAAGTGAGGTGCAAACATATTTATTATACACTTGAAAAGTGTATATTAATTTTGCCCAGAAGTTTGTAACGCATAGAAATATTCATTTCTGACCCCATAAACTATATATATTCTTGATCAGGACGACGAGCCGAGTTCATTTCCGTCTGTCCGTCCGTCCGTCTGTCCGTCTGTCCGTCTGTCCGTCTGTCTGTCCGTCTGTCCGTCTGTCTGTCTGTTTCTACGCGAACTAGTCCCTCAGTTTTAAAGCTATCGAGCTGAAATTTTGCACAAAGTCTTCGGATCGGATGACTATATCATATAGCTGCCATAGGAACGATCGGTCTAAGAACTAGTTCTAGTGAGAAAAACTTTTTTGTTTTTTATCGTAGCGTCACTAATCTTGGTATATGTTAGTTTTATATACTTTCATATAATACCGGAAAAATTTATCAAAATCGGAGGACTATATTATATAGCTCCCATAGAAACGGTCGGTCAAAAAACTACTTCTAGTGAGAAAAACTTTTTTGTTTTATATCGTAGCGTCCCCAATCTTGGTATATATTAGTTTTATATGCTTTCACATAATTTTGAAAAATAAAATTATCAAAATCGGATGACTATAGCATATAGCTGTCAAAGGAATGATCGGTCGGAAAATGTGTTTTACTAAGAAAAGTATTTTTTATGGTATCAAATTTTTATTATCAATGATTTAAAAATTTTAAATATCTGATGTCTATATTCTATATATATTTTACCGGTTAAATCAGTTGGACAAAAGTTTTTCAAGTGTATTAAAACTTCGGCACAGTCGAAGTTAGCTTTGCCTTCTCGTTAAGGCTTAAAGCTTCACCTTTTTTAAAAGCACATTGAGAATTGTAACTAAATATTAAAAATAGTTCTTAACAAAAAAAAAAAATAGAAGGCTAACATCGGCAACGCCGATGTTTTAAATACCCTTGCAGTTTTTGAAAGGCGCTACCATTGATAACCAAAAAGTTTTTCTCACTAGAATTAGTTTTTAGACCGATCGTTCCTATGGCAGCTATATGCTATAGTCATCCGATTTCGATCAATTTTTCCAGAATTGTGTGGAAGTATATAAAGCTAATATATACCACGATTGGTGATGCTACGATGGAAAACAAAAAAGTTTTTCTCACTAGAACTAGTTTTTGGACCGATTGTTTATATGGCAGCTATATGCTATAGTCATCCGATTTCGATAAATTTTTCCAGAATTGTGTGGAATCATATAAAACTAATATATACCACGATTGGTGACGCTACGATGGAAAACAAAAAAGTTTTTCTCACTAGAACTAGTTTTTTGAGCGACCGTTTAAATGGCAGCTATATGCTAAAGTCATCCGATTTTGATAAATTTTTCCAGAATTGTGTGGAAGCATATAAAACTTATACATACCACGATTGGTGACGCTACGATGGAAAACAAAAAAGTTTTTCTCACTAGAACTAGTTTTTTGAGCGATCGTTCCTATGGCAGCTATATGATATAGTCATCCGATCCGGCCGATTCCGACAAATGTGTAGCGTATTTGTATTTAAAGACTTTTTGCAAAGTTTGGTCAAGATAGCTTCAAAACTGAGGGAGGAGATAGCATAGAAACAGACGGACAGACGGACAGACGGACAGACGGACGAACGGACGGACAGACGGACAAACGGAAATGAACTCAGCTCGTCATGCTGATCAAGAATATATATACTTTATGTGGTCGGAAATGCTTCCTTCTATGCGTTACAAACATCGTGACAATTTTAATATACCCTCTGCAAGGGTATAAAAAACGAGAAGGCAAAGCTAACTTCGACTGTGCCGAAGTTTTAATACACTTGAAAAACTTTACTTCAACTGATTTAACTGGAAAAATATATATAGGATATAGATATCAAATATTTAAAATTTTTAAATCATTGATAATAAAAATTTGATACCATAAAAAAAAAACTTTTCTTAGTAAAACACATTTTCCGACCGATCGGTCCTATGGCAGCTATATGCTATAGTCATCCGATTTTGATCATTTTTTTCAAAATTATGTGAAAAGATATATAACTAATATATACCAAGATTGGGGACGCTAAGATAAAAAACAAAAAAGTTTTTCTCAATAGAACTAGTTGTTTGACCGACCGTTTATATGGCAGCTATATGCTATAGTCATCCGATTTTGTTAAATTTTTTCAGAATTGTGTGGAAACATATAAAACAAATATATACTACGATTGGAGACGCTACGATGGAAATCAAAAAAGTTTTTCTCACAACGACTTATTTTTCGACCGATCGATCCTATGGCAGCTATATGCTATAGTGATCCGATTTTGATACATTTTTCCAGAATTATGTGGAAACATATAAAACTAATATACACCAAGATTAGCGACGCTACAATGGAAAACAAAAAAGTTTTTCTAACTAGAACTAGTTCTTAGACCGATCGTTCCTATGGCAGCTATATGATATAGTCATCCGATCCGGCCGGTTCCGACATATTAGTTGCGTGCAGTAAAAAGAAGACTCTGTGCAAAATTTCAGCTCGACAGCTTTAAAACTGAGAGACTAGTTCGCGTAGAAACAGACAGACAGACAGACGGACAGACGGACAGACAGACGGACGGACGGACAAGCGGAAATGAACTCAGCTCGTCGTCCTGATCAAGAATATATATAGTTTATGGGGTCGGAAATGAATATTTCTATGCGTTACAAACTTCTTTGCAAAATTAATATACACTTTTCAAGTGTATAAAAACAATTATCTTCTACTTCTAATTCGTTTATTTCATCCATTTTCTCATTACTGAGCTTGTAGTCGCTTAGTTGCTCCAAAACCCAGCTTTTAATTGAGGTACCATCTCGATCGTTATTTAGCAATATATCGAGCAGCGTTGCATGAGAGAACTCAAGATTACCTACAAGTTGAGAATACCGCAAGGGCCGCAAATGGCCGCAAAAAGCATAAATAACATAGCTTAATATACATATTGAAGTTAATTTTAACATACATTATAATTGATTCCGGTTAATTCCAAAAAAGTTCTACTCTATATAAGACGAGCACTTTGGTTAAGTTTTCTCTGCCTATGGACAACACAAAATAGCACACATTAATACACACATATTAAACATTATAACAAAATGCTTCCATTTATAAATTCTACATACCCTGGCCATCAATATCAATAATTTGCAATAAATTATTGTGCAAATTTATACGACGTGCAAGTCCACAAAGTTAACAAGTAAGAAAGTCGGTCAAGCCCGACTGTAATATACTCTGTACCTGTTTGTACCTGAATTGCGGTTCGATAAGTAATGATGAGTAGAATATATGCCTAGAAGGTTCGAAACACATAACTCTAAAATTGCGGGATATTTGCGGTGTTTTTCAAATTGCGGGGGTGGCAACTCTACTATAGTTCATCTGATCGGAAAGCAATGTATAGGGGTTCGATAAGTAATGATGAGTAGAATATATGTCTAGATGGTTCGAAACACCTAACTCTATAATTGCGGGATATTTGAGGTGTTTTTCAAATTGCGGGGATGGCAACTCTACTATCGTTCATCTGATCGGAAAACGATGTATGGGAGCTCGATAAGTATTGATGAGTAGAATATATGCCTACACAGAGGGAAAAAACCGAGAACATTGGACTCAAGATGAGCACAATCGTTACCAAAAACAGTGTAAGAACGGGAAATCTCATATGTAGTAGAATGTTCTCACTTCAAGAACATTTTTTTGAGAACGCAAAAACTTGAATTGAGTTGTTTTTGTTCCGTTTTCAAGAACACTTTTTACTTTATATGAGAACAAACAATACTCATTTTAAGTAATTTCGTTCTCACACAGAAAAAAAACTGTGCCATTCGGGCTCAACTCAACGCCAAACGGGCTCAATAATGTCGGGATAGTCACCCGATAAAAGTTCATAAAATTTAGAAACGCCCGACATATTTTTTTTTCTTATAAATTTGCATATATATTATTAATAATTGTATATTTGGGTTCACACTTAAGACTTCTTTAATTTGAAGAAACATATATAAATAAATTAATAAGAACTTCCTTTAACTCGCCTTGTCTGGGAATCGAACTCGGGACCTCGGGTCTGCGTCTCAGCGCACTCGACCGCGCCGCGCTTGCCAGACTAGGCACCCAATGACATACAAGAGCGTTTCCTCCTGACGACAAAAGAGAGAAGCCAAGAGAGCGAATTTGCTGTTGCTCTCAGCTTGTTCGCTCTCTCTGTTTTTCAACCCCCGTATAGTTGCGAAACACCATAACCAAAGCCAATGTGGCACGCGCTCACGGAATTGAAAGTCAAAAATGCAATTATACTCCGATTGAGTTGAATTTTGCTCATTTCAAGAACATTCTGAACCATTTGTTCTCAAAAATGTTGAGAAAAATCTGTTATTGTTTTGAGTTGCCGGCAACTTATATTCTGAACAGGTATTTTCCCTCTGTGTAGAAGGTTCAAACAACCTAACTCCAAAATTGCGGGATATTTGAGGTGTTTTTCCAATTGCGGGGGTGGCAACTCTACTATTGTTTATCTGATCGGAAAACAATGTATGGGGGTTCGATAAGTAATGATGAGTAGAATATATGTCTAAAAGGTTCGAACAACCTAACTCCAAAAATGCGGGATATTTGAGGTGTTTTTCAAATTGCGGGGGTGGCAACTCTACTATCGCTCATCTGATCGAAAAACGATGTATGGGAGCTCGATGAGTAATGATGAGTAGAATATATGCCTAGAAGCTTCGAACAACCTAACTCCAAAGTTGCGGGATATTTGAGATGTTTATACCCGTTACTCGTAGAGTAAAAAGGGTATACTAAGTTCGTGCAAATGTATGTAACAGGCAGAAGGAAGCATTTCCGACCCCATAAAGTATATATATTCTTGATCAGCATCAATAGCCGAGTCGATATAGACATGTCCGTCTGTCCGTCTGTCCGTCCGTCCGTCTGTCCGTCCGTCTGTATGAACACCTAGATCTCAGAGACTATAAGAGCTAGAGCTACCAAATTTTCAGTGTAGACTTGTATTGTCTGCACGCAGATCAAGTTTGTTTCAAATTTTTGCCACGCCCCCTCCCGCCCCCGCAATTTGAAAAAAACCTCATATCTCCCACAATTTTGAAAATAGACTGTTCAAACCTTCAAGACATATATCTTAATCATCATTACCTATCGATCCGCCATACTTCATTTTTCGATCAGATGAACTATAGTAGAGTTGCCGCCCCCGCAATTTAAACAAGTAAGAAAGTCGGTCAAGCCCGACTGTAATATACTCTGTACCTGTTTGTACGAAACTAATAACTTTAAAGTGTGAGGTTTTTTCAAAATCTGAGGGTGGCAACTCTTTCAACCATCGTTCATCTGGTTGAAAAACGATGTATGGGGGCTAGTACCTAGTACAAACCCGTAAAATTATAAAATTTGTATATAATTTCCTATTAACAAAAACGTATCTATATTAGTCACGCGGGAATCACGCGTGATTTCTGACCGCAGGCCATCTCAATTATATCGCTCCACTCATAGCAAGGTCCAATTGGGAAATTACCAGTTAGCTATTGCCTTCTCGCTCTCTCTTTCTCGTAAGTTCTACCAATGGCAACGGTGTTGTTGTTGGCGTTGGTTTTTATTTTCTTTTACATATAGCTCTAATATCGTTCATCTGATCGAAAAATGATGTATGGCGGGTCGATTCAAAATAAGTAGTAGAATATATGTCTAGAATGTTCGAACTATCTATCTTGAAAATTGTGGGAGTTATTTAGTTTTTTTAAATTTGCGGGGGAGGCAGGGGGCGTGGCAAAAATCAAAACTAAACTTGATCTGCCTGCAAGTATAAGAAATATATGTTCCATACACTTCAAACCTCTATCTCTTACCATCTCTGAGATCTCTTCGTTCATACGGACAGACGGACAGACAGACGGACATGGCAATATCGACTCGGCTGTTGATGCTGATCAAGAATATATATACTTTATGGGGTCGGAGATGCTTCCTTCTGGCTGTTACATACATTTGCACAAACCCAATATACTCTGTGTACCTTCGGTACAGAGTATAAAAATACCTCATATCTCCCACAATTTTGAAAATAGACTGTTTGAACCTTCTAGACATATATTTTAATAATTATTACCTATCGATCAGCCATACATCATTTCCTGATCAGATGAACGATAGAAAAGTTGCCGCCCCCGCAATTTGAAAAAAACCTCATATCTTCCACAATTTTGAAAATAGACTGTTCAAACCTTCTAGGCATATATCTTAATCCGCATTACCTATCGATCCGCCATACTTCGATTCCCTGTCAGATGTACGGTAGTAAAGTTGCCGCCCACGCAATTTGGATAATACCTCATATCTCCCAGAATTTTTAAGATAGATTATTCGAACCCTCTAGACATATATTTTAATCATCACTACCTATCGATCCGCCATACATCGTTTCCTGATCAGATGAACGATAGAAAAGTTCCCGCCCCCGCAATTTAAAAAATACCTCATATCTCCCACAATTTTGAAAATAGATTATTTGAACCCTCTAGACATATATTTTAATAATAATTTCCTATCGATCAGCCATACATCATTTCCTGATCAGATGAGCTATAGTAGAGTTGCCTCCCCCGCAAATTGGAAAAAAACTCATATCTCCCACAATTTCGACATGTTGGTATCCTGAGTAACGGGTATATCGAAGTCGAGCAGGGCCGACTTTAACTTACGCTCTCGTTTTGAAATTGCGGGGGTGGCAACTCTACTATCGTTCATCTGATCGGAAAACGATGTATGGGGGCTCGATAAGAAATTATGAGTAGAATATATGCCTAGAAGGTTCGAACAACCTAACTCCAACATTGTAGAAGATATACGGTTTTTTTCGATTTGCGGGGGAGGCAGGGGGCGTGGCAAAAAAAAAAACTAAACTTGATCTGCCTGCAAGTAAAAGAAATATATGTTCCATACACCTCAAACCTCTATCTCTTACCATCTCTGAGATCTCAGCGTTCATACGGACAGACGGACATGTCTATATCGACTCGGCTGTTGATGCTGATCAAGAATATATATACTTTATAGGGTCGGAGATGCTTCCTTTTGGCTGTTACACACATTTGCACAAACCCAATATACTCTTTGTACCTTCGGTACAGAGTATAACAAGAATTTGACGCCAATTTTTTCGCAACAATCACTTAACTCAACAGTTGACTTCGATAATCGATAACAATTTCAGGGTTGCCAAACAATCCAAAATATTATTCGATTCTTTTTATATAGATTATGTAGTTTAAAGGTGTATTATTAAAAATGAGTTTTGTTTCCATGAAATTTTCGACTTTATGCCAAAAAATCGGCCATTGGGTCCAATGTGCACTGGTGGGATTAAAGAAAAGATTCCCATGGGTTGACAAAAATAAATTTCGGATTAGGTTCTTTGGTGGTTTGCGGTGCTCACAGCGTGTCTGGATGCTTGGAGCTAGCATTTCCAGGCATTCACATAAACTCTACTGAGTACAAAGAGATCATAAAAACAAGTAAGAAAGTCGGTCAAGCCCGACTGTAATATACTCTGTACCTGTTTGTACGAAACTAATAACTTTAAAGTGTGAGGTTTTTTCAAAATCTGAGGGTGGCAACTCTTTCAACCATCGTTCATCTGGTTGAAAAACGATGTATGGGGGCTAGTACCTAGTACAAACCCGTAAAATTATAAAATTTGTATATAATTTCCTATTAACAAAAACGTATCTATATTAGTCACGCGGGAATCACGCGTGATTTCTGACCGCAGGCCATCTCAATTATATCGCTCCACTCATAGCAAGGTCCAATTGGGAAATTACCAGTTAGCTATTGCCTTCTCGCTCTCTCTTTCTCGTAAGTTCTACCAATGGCAACGGTGTTGTTGTTGGCGTTGGTTTTTATTTTCTTTTACATATAGCTCTAATATCGTTCATCTGATCGAAAAATGATGTATGGCGGGTCGATTCAAAATAAGTAGTAGAATATATGTCTAGAATGTTCGAACTATCTATCTTGAAAATTGTGGGAGTTATTTCGTTTTTTAAATTTGCGGGGAGGCAGGGGGGCGTGGCAAAAATCAAAACTAAACTTGATCTGCCTGCAAGTATAAGAAATATATGTTCCATACACTTCAAACCTCTATCTCTTACCATCTCTGAGATCTCTTCGTTCATACGGACAGACGGACAGACAGACGGACAGACGGACAGACGGACATGGCTTTATCAACTCGGCTGTTGATTCTCATCAAGAATATATATACTTTATGGGGTCGGAGATGCTTCCTTCTGGCTGTTACATACATTTGCACAAACCCAATATACTCTGTGTACCTTCGGTACAGAGTATAATAAAATTTTGCGTCAACGCAAAAAAAAACATTTTTCAGCAAGAAAACGCTTCAATGTTCGTCAGTTGTAAAAGTTGCGCATGGGTTCAAGCCAACAATATGAATGTTTTGGGGTGGCCCGCGAGTTCTCCTGCCATGAATCCGATGGATAACTTTTGGGCATTATGAGTTCGAAAAATGTATGCCCGAAACAAAACATATCAAGATGTCCAAAAGCTAAAAATGGCAATCAGTCCTTTTCCGGTTTTCACTTTCGACAAAATTTGTCGAATTCGAATGTGGTACATGTGTTGTTGTGTAAAATTGATTGAGTAAATCATCTGGATGCATTTGAAGTCGAGTTTGTCGCATTAAAAATAATTTAAAATGTAAGGTTTCATACCGATAACCTTAATCGTTTATTAGAAAAGTGATTATGTACCACATTCGAATTCACTTTAGTGAAAACCGGAACATGCCTGAATAGTTTTTTCACGTTTTTGAGAAAAACTTTTAAACTACTAAACCGATTGGAAAATGTTCTTCAACTAGATTATTAGGAATTGCATACCCATTTGATTTATCCTTTGCTTGACTCCATCTAAAGTTTGTAACTCGTGATATGGCTTAAAAGGTATGGGTACCTCCCGAAAAACTAAAAAAAAATTCAAACTCAAAACGTATCCATACAAAAATTTTTTGAATTTTATTTTTGAGTTCAGCATTCCAAAATACATCATTTAAAAATAATGGCTTCAATGGGTCTTTTTTTCACTGTAAACTAGTGTTATTTATAGTGTAGTATAAATAATTACCAAAAAACACTAAATGTAGAACCACTGTTCAGCTCAATCATTAAGCTTTAGCCATTAAAACTTAAGCCAAAGCTTTATTCTTAAAGCTCAAATCTAAAATTTTATATGTGGGCATTTCTTTTCTAACGTGACGTTACATTAGTACGATAAAATATAACAAAAACAAGTAAGAAAATCGGTCAAGCCCGACTGTAATATACTCTGTACCTGTTTGTATGTAACTGATAACTCTAAAGTGTGAGGTTTTTTCAAAATCTGGGGGTGGCAACTCTTTCGACTATCGTTTATCTGGTTGGAAAACGATGTATGGGGGCTCGATGATGAGTAGAATTACCCTAGTACATAACTCGTAAAATTATATAATTATAATTTCCTATTAACATAAACGTATTTACATTAGTTACGGGGGAATTACGCGTGATTTCTGACCGCAGGCCATCTCAATTGCATCGCTCCTCTCAGACTTGGTCATTGCCTGCTTACACAAATATCTATGGGAAAGAAGGGAGGGGGGAAACTGAGAGCGGCGCAGTGCAATTAGCTACTGCCGTCAAGCAAATTCCAATTGGGAATTTGCTTCCGATCCCCGATCATTTGATCGGGAATCGATGTATGGCGGATTAATAAGTAATGATGATTAAAGTATACGTCTAGAAGGTTCGAACATCTATTTTCAAAATTGTGGGAGATATGAGGTATTTTTCAAATTGCGGGGGCGGGAACTTTTCTATCGTTCATCTGATCAAGAAATGATGTAGGGCGGAACGATTGGTAATGATAATTAAAATATTTGTCTAGAAGGTTTTAGCAATGTATTTTCAAAATTGTGGGAGATATGAGGTATTTTCCAAATTGCGTGGGTGGCAACTCTTCTATCGTTGATCTGATCGGAAAATGATGTATTGTAGAGAAAAATGTTATGGCCAGTTTGTCGGCGATCCTGCCGGGGTCAAATAACAACATCAAGCTTTTTGTTGGTTGTTGCTCGTGAGGCCAGACAATTATTAATGATTCTTTATTCCTTAAATCAAAAGTCTTAGACCTAAATACATAAAGTTTGGCTGCGCTTATGGATATATATATGTACATGCGGTGCTTTTACATACATATGTATAAACAAAAGGCTTAAATTACAGTTTACATTCCAGTATTTCTATGTGTGTATTAGACATATGTATATAATATGTTTTATAAATGTAAGTAAATATATTTCTTCTTATCGAAACTTCGTATTTAAGTAGAGGTATGTGTACAGTGAGTACATGCTATGATGTCTCAAATGCACGCATACTACACCTCCCCTTTTAAAAAAGAATAATGGAATTATTCTTCAAAATATATTTGATCATTATCTTTCATAAGTAAATTTATTTTAATTATTAATTATATATATTTTTTTTAATTTTTTTTTTTTAATATATATTTCGTTTTATGTGCAAACTTTTAACCTATACTTATGGATTTTAAATCTTTTCTTTTTATACACTTGAAAAGTGTATATTAATTTTGCCCAGAAGTTTGTAACGCATAGAAATATTCATTTCCGACCCCATAAACTATATATATTCTTGATCAGGACTACGAGCTGAGTTTATTTCCGTCTGTCCGGCTGTCTGTCTGTTTCTACGCGAACTTGTCCCTCAGTTTTAAAGCTATCGAGCTGAAATTTTGCACAGAGTCTTCTTTTTACTGCACGCAACTAATATGTCGGAACCGGCCGGATCGGATGACTATATCATATAGGATATAGTCATAAGATCGATCGGTCTAAGAACTAGTTCTAGTGAGAAAAACTTTTTTGATTTCTATCGTAGCGTCCCCAATCTTGGTAAATATTGTTTTATATGCTTTCACATAATTTTGAAGAAATTTATCAAAATCGGATGACTGTATATAGACATAAATAGCTGCCATAAGACCGATCGGTCGGAAAATGTGTTTTACAGAGAAAAGATTTTTTTATAGTATCAAATTTTTATATATATATAATATAAATATAATTAAATATGTTGATGATTAGCGACCTTTCTAAATTGTATATGTTGCTTTGAGCCGGCTCAAGGTCAAGAAAAACAAAATTATCTTTTGTTGTTTTTTGTTCCAATATATTTCGGCTGCACTTCGGCAACCGTCTTCAGGCACACTACAAGAACAATTAACAAATAACCAAATTTTTAACATTAAAATTTCCTCACATTAAATTCTGTACAAACACATCGAAACATATTTACATACATGTATGTAATATGAGGAAATTTAAATGTTAAAAATTTGGTTATTTGTTATTTGTTCTTGTAGTGTCCCTGAAGACGGTTGCCGAAGTGCAGCCGAAATATATTGGAACAAAAGACAATTTTGTTTTTCTTGACCTCGAGCCGGCTAAAAGCAACATATATAATTAAATATCTGATATCTATATTGTATATATTTTTTCCGGTTAAATCAGTTAGAGTAAAGTTATTAAAGTTTTTCTGTTGCCCGCTTATTTTGTAAACAAACAACAGCTGACAAAACCAGAGTGACCATTTCGGATTCAGTGACTGCTTACAGCCTGTTCGCTGTGGTTTGGTCACCCTACATTCTAAGAGGCCGCTCTTCGAATTATGAAACAATTCTAGCAGCGAGAATACTATTCGTATCTGAGTACCTAGCTTTACCACTAAATGAGCTAGTGCATATTGTAAAGGGTATCCTCTTAACTCCGCTGCATATTAATAGCCGCACCCAATTTTTATACACTTGAAAAGTGTATATTAATTTTGCCCAGAAGTTTGTAACGCATAGAAATATTCATTTCCGACCCCATAAACTATATATATTCTTGATCAGGACAACAAGCTGAGTTCATTTCCGCTTGTCCGTCCGTCCGTCTGTCTGTCCGTCTGTCTGTCTGTCCGTCTGTCTGTTTCTACGCGAACTAGTCTCTCAGTTTTGAAGCTATCGAGCTGAAATTGTGCACAGAGTCTTCTTTTTACTGCACGCAACTAATATGTCGGAACCGGCCGGATCGAATGACTATATCATATAGCTGCCATAGGAACGATCGGTCTAAGAACAAGTTCTAGTTAGAAAAACTTTTTTGTTTTAAATCGTAGCGTCCCCAATCGTGGTATATGTTAGTTTTATATGCTTCCACATAATTCTGGAAAAATGTATAAAAGCGGATCACTAAAGCATATAGCTGCCATAGGAACGATCGGTCGAAAAATAAGTCGTTGTGAGAAAAACTTTTTGGATTTTCATCGTAGCGTCTCCAATCGTAGTATATATTTGTTTTATATGTTTCCACACAATTCTGAAAAAATTTATCAAAATCGGATGACTATAGCATATAGCTGCCATATAAATGGTTGGTCAAAAAACAACTTTTAGTGAGAAAAACTTTTTTGTTTTTTATCGTAGCGTCCCCAATCTTGGTATATATTAGTTTTATATGCTTTCACATAATTTTGAAAAAAATTATCAAAATCGGATGACTATAGCATATAGCTGCCATAGGACCGATCGGTCGGAAAATGTGTTTTACTAAGAAAAGTTTTTTTTTTGGTATCAAATTTTTATTATCAATGATTTAATAATTTTAAATATCTGATATCTATATCCTATATATATTTTACCGGTTAAATCAGTTGAAGTAAAGTTTTTCAACTGTATTAAAACTTCGGCACAGTCGAAGTTAGCTTTGCCTTCTCGTTTTTTATGTTATCAAATTGTTATTATCAATGATTTAAAAATTTTAAATATCTGATATCTATATTCTATATATATTTTACCAGTTAAATCAGTTGGAGTAAAGTTTTTCAAATGTATTTAAACTTCGGCGCAGTCGAAGTTAGCTTTGCCTTCTCGTTTTTGTTTCTTTTTATACACTTGAAAAGTGTATATTAATTTTGCCCAGAAGTTTGTAACGCATTGAAATATTCATTTCCGACCCCATAAACTATATATATTCTTGATCAGGACGACGAGCCGAGTTCATTTCCGCTTGTCCGTCCGTCCGTATGTCTGTCCGTCTGTCTGTCCGTCTGTCTGTCTGTTTCTACGCGAACTAGTCCCTCAGTTTTAAAGCTATCGAGCTGAAATTTGCACAGAGTCTTCTTTTTTCTGCACGCAACTAATATGTCGGAACCGGCCGGATCGGATGACTATATCTTGTAGCTGCCATAGGAACGATCGTTCGGAAAATAAGTCTTAGTGAGAAAAACTTTTTATACACTTGAAAAGTGTATATTAATTTTGCCCAGAAGTTTGTAACGCATAGAAATATTCATTTCCGACCCCATAAACTATATATATTCTTGATCAGGACGACGAGCTGAGTTCATTTCCGCTTGTCCGTCCGTCCGTCTGTCTGTCCGTCTGTCCGTCTGTTTCTACGCGAACTAGTCTCTCAGTTTTAAAGCTATCGAGCTGAAATTTTGCACAAAGTCTTCTTTTTACTGCACGCAACTAATATGTCGGAACCGGCCGGATCGAATGACTATATCATATAGCTGCCATAGGAACGATCGGTCTAAGAACAAGTTCTAGTTAGAAAAACTTTTTTGTTTTAAATCGTAGCGTCCCCAATCGTGGTATATGTTAGTTTTATATGCTTCCACATAATTCTGGAAAAATGTATCAACATCGGATTACTATAGCATATAGCTGCCATAGGAACGATCGGTCGAAAAATAAGTCTTTGTGAGAAAAACTTTTTTGATTTCCATCGTAGCGTCTCCAATCGTAGTATATATTTGTTTCATATGTTTCCACGCAATTTTGGAAAAATTGATCAAAATCGGATGACTATAGCATATAGCTGCCATATAAACGGCCGGTCAAAAAACTACTTCTAGTGAGAAAAACTTTTTTGTTTTTTATCGTAGCGTCCCCAATCTTGGTATATATTAGTTTTATATGCTTCCACATAATTTTGACAAAATTTATCAAAATCGGATGACTATAGCATATAGCTGCCATAGGACCGATCGGTCGGAAAATGTGTTTTACTAAGAAAAGTTTTTATTTCATAGTGGCGTCATCAAATTTTGATTCTCAGAGATAAAATATATCAGATATAAATATCTGATGTCTATATCTTATATATATATTCTACTGGTTAAATCAGTCGGAGTGAACTATAGAAAGTGTATTAAAACTTTGGCACAGTCGAAGTTAGCTTTGCTTTCTCGTTTAAAATTTTTTAAGTATTGCTTATGATCTCCCTTAACTTTAATTAGTTCCTACATTCAATTTGGCATACTGTCAACAAGAGTTTTTAGCAAATTTGGGGGAAATTTCTTTCCATGCCAAAATTATTGCCATTTTTAGCTTTTGGACATCTTGACATGTTTAGTTTTGGGCATATATTTTTCAAACTCATAATGCCCAAAAGTTGAATTGAATCGTTTTCTTGCTGAAAAATGCGTATTTTGCGTCTACGCCTGCGCAAAAGATACATTTTTAAGATCTCCATGTACTCACTAGAGTTCATGTGATTGCTTGAAAACGCCAGCTTCAAGCTTCCAGACTCGCTGAAAGCACCATAAACCTTCAAAGAACCTCCTCCAAAATTAATCTTTGAGAAATAAAGGGGATCTTTCTTCAAATCTCTCCAGTAGTGGATTAAACCGTCAGGACCGTCCAAATAAAATTTTTCTCATCCGAAAAAATTACCAAAAAAAAATCTTAATTATTATTTACATTGCTTTTAAATAAAATACTACCTTTTTCCAATTGGTGGACATATTTTTCCGTGCAAACTCTACCCGGCTGGCTTTATAGCGGTCCAGCAGCCTTGCCACCACCTTTTAATTTTTGCGACACGATGTGTTTTGACTTCTTTAAAACACGTGCAACCGTCTAAAGTGACTCCTGTAAGCCACATTGAGCTGCCAACTGATTAGCGCTCTGCAACGAATAGCTTGCAGAGCTCACTAATCGACTGAAAAATTGGGTGCGGAGTTTATCACATGTAGAATTCCCGTCTTGTGCTTTGGCCTTGCACATTATCTGATTTGGATTTCTGGTGAAGTGAATTAATTTAACGGACTGTGTTTCAAGCCCTATGTTTATAATTTAACAGTTATATAAAATTGATCCAAAAATAACAATTAAAGTGCATATATATATAGATAGCATGCATGTATGCGCCGAACGGGAAAGCTTTGCCTAGGTATACGGAGACCATTCACAGTCACTAACTTGATGGACATCCTATTAAGCTCGCAAAATAATTGGAATGCTATTTGCACCATTGCCGCACAGACCCTAAAATCATTGCGTCGCGCCGAACAACAGCGCAATTCGAGTTAAATCCCTAGATACAAATTTAGTGGAGGCATTCATGCCATCTCCCTCTTTTGAAGTAATACTTATCAGTAGTACCACGAGAGGGAAACGGAGAGTAGGTGTGTTTTTGGTGGGTCAGCAACACCAAGTCCCACACTATATGGCTTTTAATGCTTTCCCCCCTATAACAATAAAATCATGTATGAATGTGCGCATGTGTAAACACTGTACATATATGTACATCTACAGTTTGATTTTATTAAAGGACTTTACCGAAATGGATAACGGAATTGTCTTTGAACTTATGGAAGGAGCGCGAATAGGAAGCACACTTATTTCCTCTGAGAACCAAATGTATAAACTACAAAAAATGTAACTTGGTGCAAAGCATTTGCTCGTTACGAGAACGAATGTACTGTGTCCATTAACTATAATGAGACTGACGGAATCTGGACAAAAAACTTAGCATCCAAAACCAAAACAAGTAAGAAAGTCGGTCAAGCCCGACTGTAATATACTCTGTACCTGTTTGTACGAAACTAATAACTTTAAAGTGTGAGGTTTTTTCAAAATCTGAGGGTGGCAACTCTTTCAACCATCGTTCATCTGGTTGAAAAACGATGTATGGGGGCTAGTACCTAGTACAAACCCGTAAAATTATAAAAATTTGTATATAATTTCCTATTAACAAAAACGTATCTATATTAGTCACGCGGGAATCACGCGTGATTTCTGACCGCAGGCCATCTCAATTATATCGCTCCACTCATAGCAAGGTCCAATTGGGAAATTACCAGTTAGCTATTGCCTTCTCGCTCTCTCTTTCTCGTAAGTTCTACCAATGGCAACGGTGTTGTTGTTGGCGTTGGTTTTTATTTTCTTTTTACATATAGCTCTAATATCGTTCATCTGATCGAAAAATGATGTATGGCGGGTCGATTCAAAATAAGTAGTAGAATATATGTCTAGAATGTTCGAACTATCTATCTTGAAAATTGTGGGAGTTATTTCGTTTTTTTAAATTTGCGGGGGAGGCAGGGGGCGTGGCAAAAATCAAAACTAAACTTGATCTGCCTGCAAGTATAAGAAATATATGTTCCATACACTTCAAACCTCTATCTCTTACCATCTCTGAGATCTCTTCGTTCATACGGACAGACGGACAGACGGACAGACAGACGGACAGACAGACGGACAGACGGACATGGCTATATCGACTCGGCTGTTGATGCTGATCAAGAATATATATACTTTATGGGGTCGGAGATGCTTCCTTCTGGCTGTTACATACATTTGCACAAACCCAATATACTCTGTGTACCTTCGGTACAGAGTATAAAAAAGCGTAGAAGTTCAAGCTTAAAAACAATATAAATGTAGGATTGCCATCCCTAGCAGTGTAAGAAGAGAACATATCTAAGTTAATCGCCTATCGAATGTTATCGACGAGTGCTTGACAGACACTAAGGAGGAGAGAGATTTAAACCTTTGAAGTGAGCAGTCGTGTGTGCGGAAGTCGTTGCGAAGCATTAATATGTATAAACGAGTAAACTAAATTTAGAAACGACGACTCTGTCGAAATTCCAATAAAATGACGACGGGAAACGACGACGCAGATAAAAATTCTAATAAGAAGAATACGTGTAACGACGACGCAGTTGGATAATTCTGTCTCTATACAGAGTTTTTGAGGGAAGACAAACAGCAAAGCGACGCAGGGGAAATTCTGTCTCTGCTCAGAGTTAAAAAAGAAGAAGAAGAGCAGTTATACACAGAAGAAGCCGAAACAACGCTTTTCTGCACAATATCTAATTTGAACGAAATCGACGCCATTTGATATCGTCATTAGCGGCAATTGTGGCAGATTTGACAATTTGACGAATGAGCAGCAAACACAACGACACAGAGGAAGGTAGTGCAACAGAGGCGCTACGTATGCAAGGCGTCACCAACAACAACAAGACGTAACTGCAAGATCAACGAGAGAGAAGAGGAGCAACATAACACGATTTTCAAGACGTACGTGGCCAGAAGGCGTTGAGGCAACGCGAATTCCAGAAGGTCAACAATATAGGTAGCATCCAGCCGAGTATGTTCTACAACAGGGGTGCCCATGACCTATACTTCGCTTACTCAATTGTTGTTGCACCACACTTCGCTATAGTCGAGAGTATAGCAAACACACACACTGCTCGTGTGCATAGGCGAGAGCAATAAAACAACAACAAAAATAGAAGGCTAACATCGGCTACGCCGATCTTTTAAATACCCTTGCAGTTTTTAAAAGGCACTACCATTGATAACAACAAAATTTTCTCATTAGAACTAGTTTTTAGACCGATCGTTCCTATGGCAGCTATGTGCTATGGTGATCCGATTTTGATAAATTTTTCACGAATTGTGTGAAAGCATATAAAACTAATATGTATTACGATTGGTGACGCTACGAAGGAAAACAAAAAAGTTTTCTCTCACTAGAACTAGTTTTTGGACCGGCCGTTTATATGGCAGCTATATGCTATAGTCATCCGATTTTGATCATTTTTTGCGGAACTGTGTGGAAGCATATAAAACTAATATATAACACGATTGGTGACGCTACGATGGAAAACAAAACAGTTTTTCCCACTAGAACTTGTTTTTTTGGACCGATCATTTATCTGTCAATTTTTATACTCTGTACCGAAGGTACACAGAGTATATTGGGTTTGTGCAAATGTATGTAACAGCCAGAAGGAGGCATCTCCGACCCTATAAAGTATATATATTCTTGATCAGCATCAACAGCCGAGTCGATATAGCCATGTCCGTCTGTCCGTCTGTCCGTCTGTCTGTCCGTCTGTCCGTCTGTCCGTCTGTCCGTATGAACGAAGAGATCTCAGAGATGGTAAGAGATAGAGGTTTGAGGTGTATGGAACATATATTTCTTATACTTGCAGGCAGATCAAGTTTAGTTTTAATTTTTGCCACGCCCCCTGCCTCCCCCGCAAATTAAAAAAACGAAATAACTCCCACAATTTTCAAGATAGATAGTTCGAACATTCTAAACATATATTCTACTACTTATTTTGAATCGACCTGCCATACATCGTTTTTCGATCAGATGAACGATATTAGAGCTATATGTAAAAGAAAATAAAAACCAACGACAACAACAACACGACAACTTACGAGAAAGAGAGAGCGAGAAGGCAATAGCTAACTGATAATTTCCCAATTGGACCTTGCTATGAGAGGAGCGATGTAAATGAGATGGCCTGCGGTCAGAAATCACTCGTGATTCCCGCGTGACTAATATAGATACGTTTATGTTAATAGGAAATTATACACAAGTTTTATAATTTTACGAGTTATGTACTAGGTAATTCATCATTACTTATCGAGCCCCCATACATCGTTTTTCAACCAGATGAACGATAGTCGAAAGAGTTGCCACCCCCAGATTTGAAAAAACCTCACACTTTAAAGTTATTAGTTTCGTACAAACAGGTACAGAGTATATTACAGTCGGGCTTGACCGACTTTCTTACTTGTTATACACTTGAAAAGTGTATATTAATTTTGCCCAGAAGTTTGTAACGCATAGAAATATTCATTTCCGACCCCATAAACTATATATATTCTTGATCAGGACGACGAGCTGAGCTCAATTCCGTCTGTCCGTCCGTCCGTCTGTCCGTCTGTCTGTCTGTCTGTCTGTCTGTCTGTCTGTCCGTCTGTCCGTCTGTCTGTCTGTTTCTACGCGAACTAGTCCCTCAGTTTTAAAGCTATCGAGTTGAAATTTTGCACAGAGTCTTATTTTTACTGCACGCAACTAATATGTCGGAACCGGCCGGATCGGATGACTATATCATATAGCTGTCATAGGAACGATCGGTCGAAAAATAAGTCTTTGTGAGAAAAACTTTTTTGATTTCCATCGTAGCGTCACCAATCGTAGTATATATTAGTTTTATATGTTTCCTCACAATTCAGAAAAAAATTGATCAAAATCGGATGACTATAGCATATAGCTGCCATAGCAACGGACGGTCAAAAAACTACTTCTAGTGAGAAAAACTTTTTTGTTTTCCATCGTAGCGTCTCCAATCTTAATATATATTAGTTTTATATGCTTTGACACAACTCGGAAAAATTTATCAAAATCGGATGACTATATCATATAGCTGCCATATAAACGGTCGGTTAAAAAAAATACTTCTAGTGAGAAAAAACTTTTTTTTTTCTATCGTAGCGTCTCCAATCTTGGTTTATATTAGTTTTATATTCTTTCACATAATTTCGAAAAAATTTATCAAAATCGGAGGACTATAGCATATAGCTGCCATTGGACCGATCGGACGGAATATGTTTTTTACTAAGAAAAGTTTTTTTATGGTATCAAATTTTTATTATCAATGATTTAAAAATTGTAAATATTTGATATCTATATCCTATATATATTTTACCGGTTAAATCAGTTGGAGTAATCTTTTTCAAGTGTATTAGAACTTCGGCACAGTCGAAGTTAGCTTTGCCTTCTCGTTTTTATTTACAATTTAAAGCCAACATTTTGATAAAAAATATTTTTTTTTGTTTTATGACATTTTATAGAAGCTCACCTCAGTTAGTCACTTATACTCTTGATAGTGTACCATTGCAACGCTTGAACAATACTGCCAATGAGGTTAACTATCTAGGGGTTATTCTGGATCATCGACTTAAATTCGACTCGCATGTTAACTTTACTGTCAATAAGGCCAAGAGCGTACTTGGGTTCATAAAACGTTGGTCAAAGGAATTTGACGATCCCTATACGACCAAGATTCTTTATACTTCTCTTGTCCGTCCAATTCTTGAGTACGGATCGTGTGTGTGGTCTCCACAGTATACAACCCATCAGGATAAAATTGAATCGGTGCAAAAGCAGTTCTTGTTGTTTGCACTTCGAGGCTTAAACTGGGATCCTAATATCCGACTACCCTCGTATTCTAGTAGACTTCTTTTAATTAACCTTCCTTCCTTAATTAACCGTAGAATTATGCTTGGAGTAATTTTTTTACATAAACTTATAAGCGGTGAAATTGACTCATCTGAGTTGACCTACCCGTAACTTTATCCCCTTATCCTTGAAACGGTGTAATACTTACTATGCTATGCATGAGCCTTTTCGTGTCCTCTGTGCTGATTATAACAAACTTTACCGAGTGATCAGTTCGGAGTTGTCGTTTCCTGCTTTAAAAACCTCTATCTTAACACATTTAGCCCGCAATTAATTTTGAATTCACTTTTAAGATTTGTAGCCGATTTATTTCATTTTGTTCTATTCTATGTAATTTTCCACCGTGATTTCGTGTCGCACGTTAGCGGCTGTGCCCCTCGGTCGGTTGGGCGGGAGGTGGGTTTTCCATTTTTCCTGGGGTTCGCGCGTAACAGGCTACGGCTTGGTGTCGCTTGGGCCACTTGAACGTACTGTGCATTGTACATTGTGCATTATCCTAACCATAATACAAAATATTTTTTTTTAGTTTTTATAATTATAATTTTTACAAATAAGAAATGTTCGTTAAAATACAGTTTAAAGTAATTTTAATTTGTGAACTAATTTTTACATAATTCAATTGAAAGGTCTTCTCACTAAAAATTCTCAATAATCGTTTTTTTGTGGTCCACCTAACAGTATGTCCCCACTTAAATCAAATTAAAACTAAACGAGAAGGCAAAGCTAACTTCGACTGTGCCGAAGTTCTAATACACTTGAAAAAGATTACTCCAACTGATTTAACCGGTAAAATATATATAGGATATAGATATCAAATATTTACAATTTTTAAATCATTGATAATAAAAATTTGATACCATAAAAAAAACTTTTCTTAGTAAAAAACATATTCCGTCCGATCGGTCCAATGGCAGCTATATGCTATAGTCCTCCGATTTTGATAAATTTTTTCGAAATTATGTGAAAGAATATAAAACTAATATAAACCAAGATTGGAGACGCTACGATAGAAAAAAAATAGAAGGCTAACATCGGCTACGCCGATGTTTTCAATACCCTTGCAGTTTTTAAAGGCGCTACCATTGATAAAAAAAAATTGTTCTCACTAGTATTAGTTTTTAGACCGATCGTTCCTATGGCAGCTATATGCTATAATCATCCAATTCCGATCAATTTTTCCAGAATTGTGTGGAAGTATATAAAACTAATATATACCACGATTGGTGATGCTACGATGGAAAACAAAAAAGTTTTTCTCACTAGAACTAGTTTTATGACCGACCGTTTATATGGCAGCTATATGCTATAGTCATCCGATTTCGATAAATTTTTCCAGAACTGTGTAAAAGCATATAAAACTAATATATCACACGATTGGTGATGCTACGATGGAAAACAAAAAAGTTTTTCCCACTAGAACTAGATTTATGACCGACCGTTTATATGGCAGCTATATGCTATAGTCATCCGATTTCGATAAATTTTTCCAGAACTGTGTAAAAGCATATAAAACTAATATATACCACGATTGGTGATGCTACGATGGAAAACAAAAAAGTTTTTCTCACTAGAACAAGTTTTCGGACCGATCGTTCCTATGGCAGCTATATGATATAGTCATCCGATCCGGCCGATTCCGACAAATGTGCAGCCTATGTGTATTTAAAGACTTTTTGCAAAGTTTGGTCAAGATAGCTTTAAAACTGAGGGAGGAGATAGCATAGAAACAGACGGACGGACAGACGGACAGACGGACCGACGGACAGACGGACCGACGGACAGACGGACAGACGGACATGGCTATATAGACTCAGCTTGTCATGCTGATCAAGAATATATATAGTTTATGGGGTCGGAGATGCTTCCTTCTGTGCGTTACAAACATCGTGACAATTTTAATATACCCTCTGCAAGGGTATAAAAATAGAAGGCTAACATCAGCTACGCCGATGTTTTCAATACCCTTGCAGTTTTTAAAGGCGCTACCATTGATAAAAAAAAATTGTTCTCACTAGTATTAGTTTTTAGACCGATCGTTCCTATGGCAGCTATATGCTATAATCATCCAATTCCGATCAATTTTTCCAGAATTGTGTGGAAGTATATAAAACTAATATATACCACGATTGGTGATGCTACGATGGAAAACAAAAAAGTTTTTCTCACTAGAACTAGTTTTATGACCGACCGTTTATATGGCAGCTATATGCTATAGTCATCCGATTTCGATAAATTGTTCCAGAACTGTGTAAAAGCATATAAAACTAATATATCACACGATTGGTGATGCTACGATGGAAAACAAAAAAGTTTTTCCCACTAGAACTAGATTTATGACCGACCGTTTATATGGCAGCTATATGCTATAGTCATCCGATTTCGATAAATTTTTCCAGAACTGTGTAAAAGCATATAAAACTAATATATACCACGATTGGTGATGCTACGATGGAAAACAAAAAAGTTTTTCTCACTAGAACAAGTTTTCGGACCGATCGTTCCTATGGCAGCTATATGATATAGTCATCCGATCCGGCCGATTCCGACAAATGTGCAGCCTATGTGTATTTAAAGACTTTTTGCAAAGTTTGGTCAAGATAGCTTTAAAACTGAGGGAGGAGATAGCATAGAAACAGACGGACGGACAGACGGACAGACGGACCGACGGACAGACGGACAGACGGACAGACGGACAGACGGACATGGCTATATAGACTCAGCTTGTCATGCTGATCAAGAATATATATAGTTTATGGGGTCGGAGATGCTTCCTTCTGTGCGTTACAAACATCGTGACAATTTTAATATACCCTCTGCAAGGGTATAAAAAAAGTTTTTCTCACTAGAAGTATTTTTTTAACCGACCGTTTATATGGCAGCTATATGATATAGTCATCCGATTTTGATAAATTTTTCCGAATTGTGTCAAAGCATATAAAACTAATATATATTAAGATTGGAGACGCTACGATGGAAAACAAAAAAGTTTTTCTCACTAGAAGTAGTTTTTTGACCGTCCGTTTCTATGGCAGCTATATGATATAGTCATCCGATTTTGATAAATTTTTCCGAATTGTGTCAAAGCATATAAAACTAATATATATTAAGATTGGAGACGCTACGATGGAAAACAAAAAAGTTTTTCTCACTAGAAGTAGTTTTTTGACCGTCCGTTTCTATGGCAGCTATATGCTATAGTTATCCGATTTTGATCAATTTTTTCTGAATTGTGAGGAAACATATAAAACTAATATATACTACGATTGGTGACGCTACGATGGAAATCAAAAAAGTTTTTCTCACAAAGACTTATTTTTCGACCGATCGTTCCTATGACAGCTATATGATATAGTCATCCGATCCGGCCGGTTCCGACATATTAGTTGCGTGCAGTAAAAAAAAGACTCTGTGCAAAATTTCAACTCGATAGCTTTAAAACTGAGGGACTAGTTCGCGTAGAAACAGACAGACAGACGGACAGACGGACAGACAGACAGACAGACAGACGGACAGACGGACGGACGGACAGACGGAATTGAGCTCAGCTCGTCGTCCTGATCAAGAATATATATAGTTTATGGGGTCGGAAATGAATATTTCTATGCGTTACAAACTTCTGGGCAAAATTAATATACACTTTTCAAGTGTATAAAAATTTGAATTTTGGAAGAAATTTTTATACCCTTGCAGAGGGTATATTAAAATTGTCACGATGTTTGTAACGCAGTGAAGGAAGCATTTCCGACCACATAAAGTATATATATTCTTGATCAGCATGACGAGCTGAGTTCATTTCCGTCTGTCCGTCTGTCCGTCTGTTTCTATGCTATCTCCTCCCTCAGTTTTAAAGCTATCTTGACCAAACTTTGCAAAAACTCTTTAAATACAAATACGCTGCACATTTGTCGGAATCAGCCGGATCGGATGACTATATCATATAGCTGCCATAGGAACGATCGGTCCGAAAACTAGTTTTAATGAGAAAAACTTTTTTGTTTTCCATCGTAGCATCACCAATCGTGGTATATATTAGTTTTATATGCTTCCACACAATTCTGGAAAAATTTATCAAAATCGGATGACGATTGCATATAGCTGCCATATAAACGGTTGGTCCAAAAAATAGTTCTAGTTGGAAAAACTTTTTTGTTTTCCATTGTAACGTCACCAAACTTGGTATATATAAATTTTATATGATTCCACACAATTCTGGAAAAATTTATCAAAATCGGATGACTAAAGCATATAGCTGCCATATAAACGGTCGGTTCAAAAACTAGTTTTAGTGAGAAAAACTTTTTTGTTTTCCTTCATAGCATCACCAATCGTGGTATATATTAGTTTCATATACTTCCACACAATTCTGGAAAAATTTATCGAAATCCGATGACTATAGCATATAGCTGCCATAGGAACGATCGGTGAAAAAACTTATTCTATTTAAAACATCGGCGCAGCCGATGTTAGCCTTCTATTTTTTTTAATCTAGTACTGCCAGAATGTTATTGTACATTTGTTTGACTATTAATGTAAGAGCCATGTTAAATCAAGTAACCTTTTCATATTTCCTATACACATTTTCTGAATTAATCTAGTAGTCCTGTCATCAAATTTAATTCACTTTTTCGTGAAAAAAACGGCTGTAGCTTAGTCCAACAAGCTGATAAAAGTGCACCAAAATTCGTAAAAATAGCGGATATGTTAGGCTATATGCTTAAATAGTTGTTTTAATTTTACGATTTACGCACTAGGTTGTAGATGATGGTTTATTTTGAAAAATTTGCTATAAATTGAGAAAAAATTATCTTCAAGGTCCAATTTAGTTATTTTCGGGTTTGCTGATGTGGCTCGCTTGATTTTTTATGGCTGCATTGATGTAAGAAGTATCGCATAAGACTTATAAACCTACAAATTTGTGTTTGGTGTGACCCCATAATTTTCCAAAAGCTAAAAAAAACAGCAAAATGTTTTTTCCGCGATTTATTGAAAACAAGAGCTGATGGAGAAAAACCGAGACCAGTTTTGGAATCAGGGCACAAAACAGGAACAGAATTTTGAATCGAGAAGGCCTGAGCAAAATGGCTGTTGCCTTGTGTTATCAGAGTCGTCTCATTGACCGCGTTCAGCAGAAGAACTTGCTCCCTGATCAATCATAAAATTTTATTGATCTTTCTGCTGACCGCGCCTGATCCGGTATCATGATAGCCAATTTGAGGTATCATGATAGCGGAGCATGTATCAACGAAATAGTACGCTCCTTTGAAGTGATACTGATACCAGCAGCTGTTATTGTATATCGATAGGCTTGGTATCGATAACATTAGGCTTGTTTTGGAAATATGAGCTTTCAACCTGCTGTAAATAATTATATAAAAACAATAAAATATAATTAAACCTAACTTTTCTATCTTCTATGCAATTTCCAGGGTGGCACAGAAAGCTAGCGTGTCTGCGACGCCATTAAAAAAAATACTGCGTTCCGTGCCTTGATTTTCTTCTAAAGGCGTTGGCTAAAAATGTAGCACTTCGTTCAGCAGAAACTTTTCGATCTATCATTCTTTTCTGATACATGCTCAGCGCTCCATCATTCTGCTGAACACGGCCATTGTTGTGGAAAGTATAATCCAGTTTAAGCATGAACTCCACACGTCTGATTCTTATATGCAATGGAAAAATGCCGTATTCATAATTATGCTCGTCCGTTTCCGATATCTCGAACTCCTGAAAGTCCTTTTGCTCCTCTTGCAGATAGCACATGTCAGTGTCAAGAAGCAATGAAATCCAATCAGAACAACTTTTCCTCTTGTATTTTCGACAGGGATTGGCCTGCTTTACCTTCCCTAGCTATGCGGGGATATGCAGCTACAACTTTTACAATTAATTTATTATTAGCTATCGCATGATTTCCAAGCTTTAAATTAAAGGCGACGAGAGAACCTTTTTTTCCGAGCCTCTTAATGTTAAAAAATTTACCCAAAAATAGTGTCCACCCAAAAGTGAGTTCCAACATCCATATTTGAAATAATTAAAATATGTAAAAGCATTTACATTAAGAATTGATCCATTTTTTTAATAAAATCAACCATATTTAAATCGGAATATCCGTTTGGTTTTTATACGCTCACAAAGTTGACATTTAAAACCAAAAAAATCATAAATTTAAATGATTACAAAATTATTCAACTTCAAAGCACTGTAAAATCTAAAGTAATTGACCAAATTCAATAAACCAAAGTTTTTCTGGCTATCTGGAGTTCCCTTTATTGAATCAAAATATTGTGGTCAAAAAAATCGAACATCAAAATTTGATTTTTGCAACGCTAAATCGGCCAAACGAGCCACTGTGCGGCGTCTCGTGATATGCAACGATTTGACACGGGGTTGTAGTAAACAAGACAAAGCTTTGTTCTGATCCACAGTTTTGGAGTCACTGGAGCTTTTTCTGCTGATCAGCTGTTTTGGTGTTTTTAAGGCTGACTGCCAAAACCCAACTGCTGTTAAGTAGATATCTGTGTTCTTCGCGCAATCTCACAAGTTTCTCAATTTAACACAGTAAATGTAAATTTGGCAGTTACATCCCTGAAGGGCCAAGCCGAACTTCTCTCAATCTCTTGGCTCGTGTGTCTTTTTATACCCTTGCAGAGGGTATATTAAAATTGTCACGATGTTTGTAACGCATAGAAGGAAGCATCTCCGACCCCATAAACTGTATATATTCTTGATCAGCATGACGAGCTGAGTCTATATAGTCATGTCCGTCTGTCCGTCTGTCCGTCCGTCTGTTTCTATGCTATCTCCTCCCTCAGTTTTGAAGCTATCTTGACCAAACTTTGCAAAAAGTCTTTAAATAGACATAGGCTGCACATTTGTCGGAATCGGCCGGATCGGATGACTATATCATATAGCTGCCATAGGAACGATCGGTCCATAAACTAGTTCTAGTGAGAAAAACTTTTTTGTTTTCTATTGAATCGTCACCAAACTTGCTATATATTAGTTTTATATCCTTTCACACAATTCTGGAAAAATTTATCAAAATCGGATGACTATAGCATATAGCTGCCATATAAACGGTCAGTAAAAAAACTAGTTCTAGTGAGAAAAACTTTTTTGTTTTCTATCGTAGCGTCACCAATCTTAGTTTATATTAGTTTTATATGCTTTTACGCAATTCCAAAAAAATTTATTAAAATCGGATGACTATAGCATATAGCTACCATATAAACGGTCTGTCAAAAAACTAGTTCTAGTGAGAAAAACTTTTTTGTTTTCCATCGAAGCGTCACCAATCTTGTTATATATTAGTTTTATACCCCTTCACACAATTCTGGAAAAATTTATCAAAATCGGATGACTATAGCATATAGCTGCCATATAAACGGTCTGTCAAAAAACTCGTTCTAGTGAGAAAAACTTTTTTGTTTTCCATCGAAGCGTCACCATTCTTGGTATATATAAGTTTTATACCCCTTCACACAATTCTGGAAAAATTTATCAAAATCGGATGACTATAGCATATAGCTGCCATATAAACGGTCGGTCAAAAAACTAGTTGTAGTGAGAAAAACTTATTTGCTATCAATGGTAGCGACTTTCAAAAACTGCAAGGGTATTTAAAACATCGGCGTAGCCGATGTTAGCCTTCTATTTTTTTAATTTTCGCTCAAAAGAAATGGTTCGTGTGCTTTGTCAGCTTCAGGACAAAGTAAACTGTCTTGAGCGAGAGATTGCAGGCGCGGGTGGGGGATTAAGAAAAGAAACTGACTTCGCAGCAGATCAACAACAACGCATGCGATTTGCGTATGCATGGCGTACCATTCGTGAAGGGGGAAAATGTGAGGGCTCTGTTCAACGAACCCTGCTTTAAGCTTAGGCTGGTTACACCGCTGAGCATCAGGGAAATTTTCCGAGCACATAAAATGCAACAGTCTAATGTTGATCCCGTGATCCCGTGAAGATGCAAAATATCCGTGAATAAATTATTATTTTACAAGCCATTGGAGCTATCCGGCGAGATTTCAAACAACCACGGATGCTACTGAGTTTGGGCTTTGACTCCCAAGCTCCAGTATACATCAATAAGCAGCTTTCGAGAGATAACCATATCTTTTTCAAATAAGCAATGAAGTTAAAGAATAACAAAGCTCTCTTAGCGGTGTTTACAAGGCGTGTGCTTGTACATATAAGGGCCAGTGAGAATGGTAATGGCAGTGTCTGCTGCATTAAGAGCTCCCGTCGATCCTCCCGTATCCCCCTAGAGCCCCACCGACTAACAAACTACGTCAGAAGCTTCAGCTGGAGCTGGAGAGTCTGAAAACAATAGTTTGCGTTAATAATTTAATTTATAAATTCCTGTTTGTTTTTGGTTCCACATTCATTTCTTATATTTCTCAAAAAAAAAGTGTATCTGCTTGTCCAATACTAAATATAGGTCCCATAATATGTGTATTTTATATAATTATTATACTCTGTACCGAAGGTACACAGAGTATATTGGGTTTGTGCAAATGTATGTAACAGCCAGAAGGAAGCATCTCCGACCCCATAAAGTATATATATTCTTGATCAGCATCAACAGCCGAGTCGATATAGCCATGTCCGTCTGTCCGTCTGTCCGTCTGTCTGTCCGTCTGTCCGTCTGTCCGTATGAACGAAGAGATCTCAGAGATGGTAAGAGATAGAGGTTTGAAGTGTATGGAACATATATTTCTTATACTTGCAGGCAGATCAAGTTTAGTTTTGATTTTTGCCACGCCCCCTGCCTCCCCCGCAAATTTAAAAAAACGAAATAACTCCCACAATTTTCAAGATAGATAGTTCGAACATTCTAGACATATATTCTACTACTTATTTTGAATCGACCCGCCATACATCATTTTTCGATCAGATGAACGATATTAGAGCTATATGTAAAAAGAAAATAAAAACCAACGCCAACAACAACACCGTTGCCATTGGTAGAACTTACGAGAAAGAGAGAGCGAGAAGGCAATAGCTAACTGGTAATTTCCCAATTGGACCTTGCTATGAGTGGAGCGATATAATTGAGATGGCCTGCGGTCAGAAATCACGCGTGATTCCCGCGTGACTAATATAGATACGTTTTTGTTAATAGGAAATTATATACAAATTTTATAATTTTACGGGTTTGTACTAGGTACTAGCCCCCATACATCGTTTTTCAACCAGATGAACGATGGTTGAAAGAGTTGCCACCCTCAGATTTTGAAAAAACCTCACACTTTAAAGTTATTAGTTTCGTACAAACAGGTACAGAGTATATTACAGTCGGGCTTGACCGACTTTCTTACTTGTTTTAAGATAGTATTTCTCACTGTATGTGCTACGCGGGCGCTTTAAGCAAAGTCTTATTTTCGCCATTCTAAATGATTCGCGAAGTTCCACAGCGAATCCCATAGAGTCCTGAGCAATTATAAACACGGCCTTAAAATTGTCCATACAAATGCCAAAGCCTACTTAGTAAAATTTATGAGTTTAGGCTTTTTTTGTACAGTCTAATAGTGATGTGATATGTGTATCGGAAATTTTCCATTGATTATTATGGCAACATCGTCTGCATAAGCGATCACCGTATGTCATCGCTCCTCCATAAGGCGTAACAGCTCGTTTACTGTTACTACCCATAGAAGGGGCGTGGGAACACCTTCCTGAGGAGTGCCCCTGTTTACATATCTTCGTGCGCAGGCATTCCCTAATTGAGAGTTAACTGCTCTACTGGTGAACTCTACTATGGGTGCCTCCACCTTTAGATCTATCAGGACAGATGTAATTGCGCTAGGAAGAACGTTATTGAACGCTCCTTCGATGTCAAGAAATGCCGCTAGTGTGTATTCTCTAATATCTAGTGATTGCTCTACTTTTGAGACTAGGGGAGTGAAGTGCTGTTTCAATGGATTTACCTTTGCTATATGCATGCTGCGCAGGAGAGAAAAGGGATGGTTTTATGATTTCTTTTAAATAGACGTCTAGCAATCTTTCCAACGTTTTGATGAGGAAAAATAAGCTGAGCTGGAAAGATTCTATCTGGTCTCTGGGACTTGTACGGTTTAAAGGACTAAACGGCCCACGTTATCCGTACTTTTGTGACTATTTTATTTATATTGCTAACAGGGTCATTTCTGGCACCCGGGAAAATGAGTTTTAAGTAGAAGCGTCAAGGAGTCAAGACTGGATTTAGCCCAGGTTCCATCAGCGTTTAGTAGGAGACATAGGGGAGTAGGTGATCCACCTTGAATTTTGCGAAGTCGGATGATTCAGATGTTGATTCAATGCCACTACAGAAATTAGCACACGATGAACGTTTTGCTTTCCGCAAAGCTTTTTTTTTGCAAGAGTCTTAAGAACCTACTTAATTTTTCTAACACTGCAGCGAATTTTCTTAATTCATATCTCACGGGTACGATACAGACAGCTGTCTCTGGATCGTGCATGTCAGGATTTAATGTTTTAAAACTCGAGGTTCAGCAAGGATCTGTCTTATGACCGGTACTATTTTCTGTATATGTCAATGACTTCTTCTTCTTCTTCTTTGGCCTGATATATCAATATTACAACCGATTGTCGGTCACGGCCGCTGCTAGTAATGCACGCCAGCCGCTTCCGTTTTGTACACCAAGATTCTTAAGATCTTGTTGCACCTGGTCTTCCCATCTCAATTTCGGTTGTTCTTTCTGGCGGGGTCTCCCTAAATCTTTCGCCTTCCGACTGTACACCTTTTTTACTGGAGCGTTATCATTCATACGGGTGACATGTCCCAGCTACCGTAGCCGCTGCAATTTTATACGCTTAGCTAGGTTTGTGTTTCCATAGAGCTCATACAGTTTGTGATTCATTCTGGAGCGAAATTCATCGCCAACTTTTATAGGTCCACAAGTCCTCCGAAGAATTTGTATCTCGAAAACGCCAATTGCCGCCTCATCCACTGCTGTTAATGTCCATGCTTCTGCGCCGTATTAAAGGACTGGGATGATAAGCGACTTGTATTGCGCTATTTCCGTTTTTCGAGAGAGGGCTCTACTTTTCAATTCCTTACTGAGCCCGTAGTAGCATCGGTTTGCAAAAGTAATTCTTCTTCGAATTTCGCAGCTAATGTTGTTGTCGCTGGTTATTGCTGTTCCTATATAATCGAAATCCTTTCCAACGTTGAAGTTGTAACCTCCCATCGCTACAGATTTTCCAAGACGCGTAGACTCACTGCGCGTGGCTAACAAGTATGTCGTCTTATCCGCGTTCACCGCTAGGCCCATCAGTCTAGACTGCTTCTCAATCTCTGAAAACGCCCTGCTTACCGCCCGTTCATTTGTGCCGATAATATCAATGTCATCGGCATACGCAAGTAGCATTACATCTTTATAGAAGATGGTGCCCGATTTGTTGGCATTTGGGCACTGGCGTATTATATACTCCATCAGCAGATTAAAGAAGTCGCACGACAAGGTGTCGCCCTGCCTAAAACCTCTTTTGGTATCGAATGGTTCGGAGAGGTTCTTTCCTATTTTGACGGAGCTTTGCGTGCTTCTCAACGTCATCATGCAAAGTCGAACGTACTTTGCTGGTATACCAAAAGTAGACAGGGCGTCAAAGAACTTTGACCTTATCGGCGTGTCGAAAGCGGCTTTGTAATCAACAAAAGGTGGTGGGAGTTGATACCTGTCTCATAGTGCTTCTCCAGGATTTGTCGCAATGTGAAAATCTGGTCTGTGGTGGATTTACCAGGTCTAAAGCCACACTGATAGTGTCCAATCAGTTTGTTTGTAAATGGCTTTAGACGTTCACATAATATGCTTGACAGTACTTTATATGCAATGGGAAGAAGACTAATCCCACGGTAGTTGGCGCAGATTGAGGGGTCTCCTTTTTTGAAAATTGGGCAAAGTAGACTTAGATTCCAACCGTCGGGCATGCTCTCGTCGGACCATATTTGGCAGAGAAGTTGGTGCATGCACCTTACCAACTCCTCGCCGCCAGTCTTGAACAATTAAGCAGGCAGCTCATTAGCGCCCGCTGCTTTGTTGTTTTTTAACCTTTTAATGGCTAACAAGACTTCATCTTGGTCCGGCGGGTCTATCATTATATCATCGGTTGGTGGCGAAGCTGATTCTCCAGAGGCGGAATTGTGTTCGTCATCGCCTCCCAGCAGGTTGGAAAAGTAGTTTCTCCATTTATCCAGTGCCACTTGCGGATCTGTGACCAGATTTCCATTCTCGTCCTTGCATTGTGTGACTCCGGGCTTGAAACCTTCGGATAGTTGCCTAACCGCTTGGTAGAATTTTCGAGTCTCACTCATGCCAAATAGCATCTCGACTTCCTCTCGCATGCGCCTTTCCAGCTCCTTCTTTTTTCTACGAAAAAGGCGCTTCTCCTCTCGCCTTTTCTCCCGGTATCGCTCTTTCACAGCTCGCGTTGCTCCCGACTGCAGAGTTCTCCTGCGGGCAGCGTCTTTCTCTGCAGTAGCTTGGCGACACTCCTCATCGTACCAGGTCTGCTTTCGAGGAAACTTGGAGAATCCAAGTATCTCCTTGGCAGCCGTACTCATGGAGTGGGAAATATGTTTCCACTGTTCGCATACACTAGAAGGGTATGGCGAGATTTCCCGGAGCAGTTGGGAAAGTTTTGCATTGTAGGCTTCGGAAGTCCGTTGTGATTGCAGCTTTTCGACATCCAGCTTTCGACGTGTGCTAGTGTGGCATAGGCCACACTGATTCGCGTGCGTACCTTGGCTGCAACAAGATAGTGATCCGCACGTACGTCTAACACACTCGATGAGTGCCTTCCGTCGATCACAACGTGATCAATCTGATTTCGCGTTAATTGATCAGGGGACTTCCATGTTGCCTTATGGATGTCGCGATGTTGAAATCTGGTACCACTAATGACCATGTTTCTGCCCGCGGCGAAATTAATTAGCCTCTCTCCATTGCTGGAGGTTGTTTCATGAAGGCTAAAATGTCCGACCGTTGGCCCAAAGACTCCTTCTCTCCCGATTTTTGCGTTGAAATCGCCTAGCACGATCTTAATGTCGTGATCGGGGCAGCGCTCATAAAGGTGTTCTAGGCGCTCATAGAATTCGTCTTTATCCGAGTCATCCTTGTCTTCCGTCGGGGCGTGGGCACAGATAAGACTAATGTTGAAGTACTTAGCCTTAAGTCTGAGAGCGGCTAGTCGCTTGTCAACAGGTTTGAAGCTGATGACAGACCGCCGTAGTCTTTTGCTGACTTCGAAACCGCACCCGAACTCGTGCTTGTTAGCGTGGCCGCTGTGGTAGATCTCCCAGGGTACACTTGTTGATGAAATAAAATAATAAATAATAAAACTTATTAAACAATGTTTTAATTAATTACATGGCGACCGTGACAGGACAATGTGACCTAAAAAGGTTTAAAAAAAAAATGTTAAGGCCAAACACTAAAGGCCAAGGAAAAACTTGAACTTGAAACTAGAAATTGTGGAAATGTGAAACGAAAAACTTCCAAAAACAAAAAGGCTATACACACGCCTAAATGTGTTAAAGAAATGTACTAAATGCATTTTTAAATGCAACAAAAATAAATAAAACTAAAAACTAAAAACAAAATTGTCGCTACAACCGCTAACCAGGTTGTGGACAGCGAGAGGGAAGAAACGGTAGCCAAAGCCTGGCACCGGTTGACCACAAATGAAGATAAATGGGAGCAAGGGTTAAGCCCAATTGCCAGCGAGGGAACCGTGCGGCGGGCATATAGGCCGCCCACTGCACCAACGAATGGAACCATCCAGTGAGCCAGTAAGGCAGACGGACAAACCGTCTCTTAGTGAAGCTATAGAGGCTTGTCCCACAGCGGGACCAAAACCAATAACCATTGACGAGTATAGATCTCGGCAAGCAGCGAGGGAGAAACAACGAGCCCAGGCACGGGACGAAAAACTTACAACGCAAAGATGAGGCTAAAGCAACTTTAATAAATCTGAACCAGAAGCTGAATACAAAGCGGTCCAAGTAATTGGAAAATCGCAATTTTTTTTTAGTACTTAAAGCGATTACGCTGGTACGATATGTAAGATGCTAACAATCATTTCTCTTTTCTTACCATACTCATTAACTAACACGCATAATACGGTAGTAAACTTATACATAAGTAAAAATTTGTAAACCAGACAATGATAATGTAAACCGTATTATGTGACAAAAAAAATCATTCACATTTCATTAACCCATAAAAAAAAAAAAAAAATTAAAAGGGGTATACAAATTTTAAGAAACAAATAAGAATTAAATTAAATCACAATGGGCAAAACCCAATCAAAAGCTACGGGCAACACTGCCAATGTCATAAATGACATAGAAATTGTGAATCATACACCACACCTACAATCTATTTTTATACTTTTGCTTATTCTCGTCGTGATAGCAGTCGTTAACACGGCCTTAAAAATTTATTTCATCCATAAGAGGTCATTGAAAAAGAGGTATCTAAGCCGAGGTAATGATCTCGACAAAATATTGTAACGAGTCCTTTTGGTCCCGATACCAAGTTGGGCTTAGCTCAGGGCTGTCGAAGATCGTTCCAACCAATTTATATTGGACTTGCTAATTAACAACACAGATGCGGGTTAGTTTAATATATATTCCGATTTATTCGTTTCTTCACAGTTTGTTGATTTGAATTCACAGTTGTAAATTATATTTTATAACCTAACTGAGGTGTCCTTGCCAAATCGCAAGGCTCGCCTCCTATTGGGCCAATTCGCCCTAATCGCTAAATATCGTTGGCTCAGGTCAACGCCGTGGCCCGTCTAAGCAATCGCTTGACTCGATGGCTCCCTTCGACGCACAACTCTTAGCTTTCTCCCCTACTCTTTCCACTCAAGGATTCGAAAGCTACGCCGGCTAAGATTTTCGCCTGACTTCGTCGAACTTACGTTCCACTCTCAAACAATCTTCCGCACAGCTACTTTCGGATTTATATCTCCACCCTTTCCGTTTCAAGGACTTCCAAATGTCCTTCCTGCTCGATCTTAATATCCTGGCGACGTCCTTTTCCCGTTGAGAAGCAATCCTTCGTACTTCTATCCGCGTGCCTGACTTTCGCACTTTCCGCACTCGCTTGAAATCCGTTTAAGCACTGACTGCCTCATCAACGTCCAGGGGTGTTTATATAGCCCCCCCAAGCGTCTTCTGGTCTGCTTCTCGAACATTCCAGAACCTTCTCCACTCCATGGCCAGTTCGCTGCCTAGCAACAGCCATCCGTAGCCGCTTCTGCCCGCCGCGTTGCCTTTCCTTCCTTGAGACAGACCGAGACAACCAGCTTTGCGTTCTCGAATCCTAACGGATCCTTCGGCTCGCCCAATGGGCATCCACTGGCTGTCGTTCTGCTGTCTTCATGCGATCCCATCCATTTCCCCTTCCCGTACTTATGACTTCTTTCTCCTTGATCTCCCATATTCGCAGTGATTCCCCTTTCCCCCAATTCGCCGTATTTCCCCTTTGCCATACCCTGCTATTTGTGAGGAATAACCATTCCTCACACTCCCCCCTTTCTTCGATAAGCGGTAATATTTATATTTTCGATTTATAATTAAACCATATTTTTCCGTTAGGTTTTGAATATCCCGCCTCTTATACCTCTAGTTGCTGCTTTCTCATCTCGATACTTTATCGAACCATTGTTATCGATAAATTATCGATCCCTTAGCTATCGAATACCCGTGACTTTTCCGGTCACCGTTCCTCCTACTCGTACTTGTACTTGTACTCGTACTCGTATTTGCGTAACTAGACGATACACCCATCACTGATCACATATGGCTAGAAAATTTTTGACAACAGGTAAGTGTTTTTCATTTCTTTTCCTTTCTTTACTTTCTCTTGTATTCTAACGTTTCTCCCTTTTTTTCTAGACCGCCTTCCACTTTCTTCTTCGCCGACTGCGCTGCCCCTGCCCTTCAGCCTTCATGCAACCCATTACACACCCACTCCTGTGCCAGATGTCTTGCCAATGTTATGCCAGCCATCCCATACATTGATTATACCCCTTTTTTTTGTGACTTTCCGTGTGTGTTTTTTTTTTTTATTTTGTGCTGTTTGTACCCTTGTTGTTGTGCTTAGTTTTTTTTATACCCGTTACTCGTAGAGTAAAAAGGGTATACTAAGTTCGTGCAAATGTATGTTACAGGCAGAAGGAAGCATCTCCGACCCCATAAAGTATATATATTCTTGATCAGCATCAATAGCCGAGTCGATATAGACATGTCCGTCTGTCCGTCTGTCCGTCTGTCTGTCTGTCCGTCTGTCCGTATGAACGAAGAGATCTCAGAGATGGTAAGAGATAGAGGTTTGAGGTGTATGGAACATATATTTCTTATACTTGCAGGCAGATCAAGTTTAGTTTTAATTTTTGCCACGCCCCCTGCCTCCCCCGCAAATTAAAAAAAACGAAATAACTCCCACAATTTTCAAGATAGATAGTTCGAACATTCTAGACATATATTTTACTACTTATTTTGAATCGACCCGCCATACATCGTTTTTAGATCAGATGAACGATATTAGAGCTATATGTAAAAGAAAATAAAAGAAAAAAGAAAAAAGCATATAGCTGCCATATAAACGGTCGGTCATAAAACTAGTTCTAGTGAGAAAAACTTTTTTGTTTTCCATCGTAGCATCACCAATCGTGGTATATATTAGTTTTATATACTTCCACACAATTCTGGAAAAATTGATCGGAATTGGATGATTATAGCATATAGCTGCCATAGGAACGATCGGTCTAAAAACTAATACTAGTGAGAACAATTTTTTTTTATCAATGGTAGCGCCTTTAAAAACTGCAAGGGTATTGAAAACATCGGCGTAGCCGATGTTAGCCTTCTATTTTTAGTTTTGGTTTTTTTTTCTTATTTTTTTTACGTGTTAATTTTGTGCCGTCGCGTGTGTTTGTGTCTTTTCGTTAAAATCGACCCGTTTGTTACCCTCGATAGATCTGTGAGGCCTAATAAATCTTTACACAATTTTATTTTTGTTTTATTTTCATTTATATTTTGCTTTTGTTTTTTTTTTTTTTTCTCACTCCTCTTGATGCCCCTCATCCACCCATACCTCACCCTTTCCACCACGCAGCTTTAGCCTGAAGCGAGTGGCCCCAATCCACACGATGTGCGACCATTTCACCGGTCGCTCCTGGCTTCTCCTTCCCAACATTATGATGAGGATTTCCCTCGGCCAGTCCTTCAGCTCCAGTTGCCGCCATCGGCCCCACCTCGAGGGTTGCTGCTGTGCTTGTTATACTCTGTACCGAAGGTACACAGAGTATATTGGGTTTGTGCAAATGTATGTAACAGCCAGAAGGAGGCATCTCCGACCCTATAAAGTATATATATTCTTGATCAGCATCAACAGCCGAGTCGATATAGCCATGTCCGTCTGTCCGTCTGTCTGTCCGTCTGTCCGTCTGTCCGTATGAACGAAGAGATCTCAGAGATGGTAAGAGATAGAGGTTTGAGGTGTATGGAACATATATTTCTTATACTTGCAGGCAGATCAAGTTTAGTTTTAATTTTTGCCACGCCCCCTGCCTCCCCCGCAAATTAAAAAAAACGAAATAACTCCCACAATTTTCAAGATAGATAGTTCGAACATTCTAGACATATATTTTACTACTTATTTTGAATCGACCCGCCATACATCGTTTTTAGATCAGATGAACGATATTAGAGCCATACGTAAAAGAAAATAAAAACCAACGTCAACAACAACACCACCACACAACTTACGAGAAAGAGAGAGCGAGAAGGCAATAGCTAACTGGTAATTTCCCAATTGTACCTTGCTATGAGAGGAGCGATGTAATTGAGATGGCCTGCGATCAGAAATCAAGCGTGATTCCCCCGTAACTAATATAGATACGTTTATGTAAATAGGAAATTATATACAAATTTTATAATTTTACGAGTTATGTACTAGGGTAATTCTACTATGAACGATAGTAGAAGAGTTGCCACCCCCAGATTTTGAAAAAAACTCACACTTTAAAGTTATAAGTTACATACAAAAAGGTACAGAGTATATTACAGTCGGGCTTGACCGACTTTCTTACTTGTTATACTCTGTACCGAAGGTACACAGAGTATATTGGGTTTGTGCAAATGTAACAGCCAGAAGGAGGCATCTCCGACCCCATAAAGTATATATATTCTTGATCAGCATCAACAGCCGAGTCGATATAGCCATGTCCGTCTGTCTGTCCGTCTGTCTGTCCGTCTGTCCGTATGAACGAAGAGATCTCAGAGATGGTAAGAGATAGAGGTTTGAGGTGTATGGAACATATATTTCTTATACTTGCAGGCAGATCAAGTTTAGTTTTAATTTTTGCCACGCCCCCTGCCTCCCCCGCAAATTAAAACGAGAAGGCAAAGCTAACTTCGACTGTGCCGAAGTTTTAATACACTTGAAAAACTTTACTCCAGCTGATTTAACCAGTAAAATATATAGATGATATAGATATCAGATATTTTAAAATTTTAAATCATTGATAATAAAAATTAAATACCATAAAAAAAACTTTTATTAGTAAAACACATTTTTCGGCCGATCGGTCCTTTGGCAGCTATATGCTATAGTCCTCCGATTTTGATAAAATCTTCCAGAATTGTGTTAACGCATATAAAACTAATATATACCAAGATTGGTGACGCTACGATGGAAAATAAAAAAGTTTTTCCCACTAGAACTAGTTTTTGACCGACCGTTTATATGGCAGCTATATGCTATATTCGTCCGATTTTGATAAATTTTTTTCACAAATATGTAAAATCATCTATAACTAATATATACCAAGATTGGTGACGCTACAATGGAAAATAAAGAAGTTTTTCTCACTAAGACTTATTTTCCGACCGATCGTTCCTATGGCAGCTATAAGATATAGTCCTCCGATCCGGCTGGTTCCGACATATTAGTTGCGTGCAGAAAAAAGAAGACTCTGTGCAAAATTTCAGCTCGATAGCTTTAAAACTGAGAGACTAGTTTGCGTAGAAACAGACAGACAGACAGACGGACAGACAGACGGACAGACGGACAGACAGACGGACAGACGGACGGACGGACAAGCGGAAATGAACTCGGCTCGTCGTCCTGATCAAGAATATATATAGTTTATGGGGTCGAAAATGAATATTTCTATGCGTTACAAACTTCTGGGCAAAATTAATATACACTTTTCAAGTGTATAAAAAACGAAATAACTCCCACAATTTTCAAGATAGATGGTTCGAACATTCTAGACATATATTCTACTACTTATTTTGAATCGACCCGCCATACATCGTTTTTCGATCAGATGAACGATATTAGAGCTATACGTAAAAGAAAATAAAAACCAACGCCAACAACAACACCGTTGCCATTGGTAGAACTTACGAGAAAGAGAGAGCGAGAAGGCAATAGCTAACTGGTAATTTCCCAATTGGACCTTGCTATGAGAGGAGCGATGTAATTGAGATGGCCTGCGGTCAGAAATCACGCGTGATTCCCGCGTGACTAATATAGATACGTTTCTGTTTAAAGGAAATTATATACAAATTTTATAATTTTACGAGTTATGTACTAGGGTAATTCTACTCATCATTACTTATCAAGCCCCCATACATCGTTTTTCAACCAGATGAACGATAGTCGAAAGAGTTGCCCCAGATTTTGAAAAAACCTCACACTTTAAAGTTATTAGTTTCGTACAAACAGGTACAGAGTATATTACAGTCGGGCTTGACCGACTTTCTTACTTGTTTCTGCTGCTGTTGTTGCTGCTGAGGCCACGAAGATTGCCTCTTCAAGGCCGGCCTGCCTGCCTTCCCCTCTAGCCTCTCGTGTGGGCATGATCTCTGCCTTAACAGAGCTGGCCTTTTTATACACTTGAAAAGTGTATATTAATTTTGCCCAGAAGTTTGTAACGCATAGAAATATTCATTTCCGACCCCATAAACTATATATATTCTTGATCAGGACGACGAGCTGAGTTCATTTCCGTCTGTCCGTCCGTCCGTCTGTCCGTCCGTCTGTCTGTCTGTTTCTACGCGAACTAGTCCCTCAGTTTTAAAGCTATCCAGCTGAAATTTTGCACAGAGTCTTCTTTTTACTGCACGCAACTAATATGTCGGAACCGGCCGGATCGGATGACTATATCATATAGCTGCCATAGGAACGATCGGTCAAAAAACTAGTTCTGGTGAGAAAAACTTTTTTGTTTTCTATCGTAGCGTCACCTATCCTGGTATTTATTAGTTTTATATATTTTCACAAAATTCTGGAAAAATTTATCAAAATCGGATGACTATAGCATATAGCTGCCATATAAACGGTCGTTCAAAAAACTAGTTCTAGTGAGAAAAACTTCTTTGTTTTCTATTATAGCATCACCAATCGTGGTATTTATTAGTTTTAAATGCTTTCACATAATTCTGAAAAAATTTATCAAAATCGGATGACTATAGCATATAGCTGCCATATAAAGGGTCGGTCAAAAAACTACTTCTAGTGAGAAAAACTTTTTTGTTTTCTATCGTAGCGTCCCCAATCTTGGTATATATAAGTTTTATCAGCTTTCTCATAATTTTGAAATAATTTATCAAGATCGGATGACTATAGCATATAGCTGCCATACGACCGATCGGTCGGAAAATGTGTTTAACTAAGAAAAGTTTTTTTTATGGTATGAAATTTTTATTATTAACAATTTAAAATTTTTAAATATCTGATATCTATATTCTATATATATTTGACCGGTAAAATCGGTTGGAGTAAAGTTTTTCAAGTGTATTAAAACTTCGGCACAGTCGAAGTTAGCTTTGCCTTCTCGTTTCGGCTGGTTTCGGCCAAATTCACGGCCCTTTCTCCTCACTTTCCGGCTCCTCCACCTCGATCGCCTTTTGCCTCTGCTCTGCAGGTCGCTCCTGGCTCGGAGCTCGAACCTCCGTCTGCCGTTGGCCAGCCGCCGTTGCCCTTGGTCTCCTTCTCCTTTGGCTGCCGCGTTGCGTTTTACATTTATCGCCTTACCCATTTTTCTCTCAAGTGCCCGAGATTTGCATTTGAGGCTCTTTTATAGGCTTTCCTGAGTTTTGTAGAATCCGTTATAACAATCCTCTGCCCAGAAATCTATGATGGCTGATCGTCTCCTAACGGGTCTCCACTGTATGTCCATCTCCTATTACTTGTTGTCTCTTTCCCCCACATTGATTGTATGGCATATTTCCCCTTCTTCCAATTCGCTGCATTTCGCCGCATGGCAACGAACTGGGGAAGTTTGCCTATTGGGATGGACCTTATTTGATATGAAATGAAACTTACTCATTCTTTTATCTTTTAATTTTATTTACCCTTGACTAACGTAAATTTTTGATTAATGAAAAAAATTTCCCATTAAGGTGGACCTTATATTGAATGACAATCGTCATCCTCCAATCTTTGAAAAGATTTCTCTTTAGGGTGGACCTTATATTGAATGACAATCGTCATCTTCCAATCTTTGAAAAGATTTCTCGTTAGGGTGGACCTTATATTGAATGACAATCGTCATCCTCCAATCTTTGATTGACCAACGTCAATTTCGATTAATACAATTAAGGTGGACCTTATATTGAATGACAATCGTCATCCTCCAATCTTTGAAAAGATTTCTCGTTAGGGTGGACCTTATATTGAATGACAATCGTCATCCTCCAATCTATGACTGACCAACGTTAATTTATGCTTCCTGACTATCATCGCATTTGTCCTATTTCTGGTTTCCATGGACGTCTTCTTAAATTATAGTATCGGGCTTGATCTTGTGCTGCGCGTTCCAGATTTCTTCTGATCACTTCGAATAGTTCCTTTAGCTTCTCTGCGTTTTCGACTGGGCTTTGTTTTTCTTGTCCATTTCCTATTGTGATTTCATCGTATAATGCTTTTGGCAACCTTGGTTCTCTTCCTTGTGTAATGAAAGCTGGTGAGTATCCAGTGGATTCTGTCACACTGGAATTCACAGCTAACATTATCTCCGGCCATTTTTCGTCCCATGTTCGTTGGTCTTCGCCTGCAAATTGTGCAATCATCGTCTTTACTGTTCGGTTTGCACGTTCTGTCGGATTTTCTTGTGGAGTGTATGGGGCTGTGAATTGTTGGTTGGCTCCCATTTCATGCAGAAACTTTTTAAAAATTCGACTTGTGAACTGAACTCCATTATCTGTTATAACCACCTTTGGGATGCCGAATCGAGACATGATGCGTTTCCGAAACGCCTTTTTCAATGATTCCGCTGTTGCCTTCCTCAGCGGGACTAATTCTGTCCATTTCGAGAACCTGTCTATGAGAACTAGTAGCATTGTGTTTCCATGTTTTGATCTTGGTAGAGGGCCTACAAAATCCGCACATACCGTTGCCCATGATTCCTCGGGGACCTGTGTGAGCATTTTTCCTGCTGCTTGTAGTTGGCTGGGTTTATATTTAAGACATGTCTCGCACTTGTTGACATACCTTCGAACGTCTCTGTGCATTCCTGGCCAATAGTATCGAGCAGCTATTCGAGCAATTGTCTTCCTTGAGCCCGTATGTCCTGCTGCTGCAGAATCGTGATTTTCCTCGAGTACCCTCCCTCTTAGTCTTTTGGGCACTCATAATTTCCATGATATTACGTCTACATTTCCTGCTCTATGTGGAATATGACGGTATAATTCTCCTCCCTCTGCTAGATAGTTCGGGATTTTTTGGGGATGATTTCCAATCTTTTTATCATTTCATTTATCCATTCACATTGATCATTATTATCTTCATTTGGTTCTTTTTCATCCATTCTTCTGCATGTCTCTAGTGGTTGTCTTGATAGTGCATCCGCCACGACGTTCAATTGACCTTTTCTATATGCGATTTCAAAGTGATATTGTTGCAGTTCTAATGCCCATCTCGCGATCCTTCCTGTAGGACTTTCTATGCTGTTGAGCCATTTCAGAGCCATATGATCTGTAACTACTTTGAAATGATACCCCTCTAGGTATGGCTTTAGTCTCCTAATTGCCCATACTATTGCCAAGCACTCCTTCTCTGTAGCTGAATAGTTTTTCTCGGCGTTGTTCAGTGTTCTGCTAGAGTATGATATGACCTTTTCTCCATCTTCTGTTTCCTGTGTTAGTACTGCTCCGATTCCGTAGTCGCTAGCATCTGTCTGCAGTATGAACATCCGTTCGAAGTCGTGACATGTTAGGACACGGTCTGTAATTAATTTTTCCTTAACTGCTTCGAACGCTTTTTGATGATCTTCGGTCCATATCCATTTAACCTTTTTTTTTAACAGAGAGTTGAGTGGTTGTACCATCGTAGCGAAATCTGGCACGAATCTTCTATACCATGATGCTACTCCCAGATATTGTCTTAATTCTTTTACATTTGCTGGTGGCTTTAGTTCAGCGATTGCTGCAACTTTCTCTGGGTCTGTGCAGATTCCTTTTCCTGTGATTCGATGGCCCAAGTATTGTAGGTCTCTTCGGAAAAATTGGCATTTCTCCGCATTTATTCTCAAGTTTGCCTTTTTTAATCGTCTGAACACTTCTGCGAGGTTTTTCATGTGTTCTTCCACTGTGCGACCGATTATTATGATATCGTCCTGATACGCAAATGCGTGAGGCATCATTTCTGGGCCTATGACCTGATCCAATGCTCTCTGGAACGTGGCGGACGCCGAATGCAATCCAAATGGCATCACCTTCCATTGGTACAATCCTTTTCCTGGAACCGTAAATGCCGTCATCGGTCGACTACTTTCTTCTAATGGGATTTGCCAATATCCGTCCTTTAAATCTAAGCTGCTTATGTAACATGCTTCCTTCAGTTGATCCAGTATGTAATTGATCCTAGGCATCGGATATGCATCTTTTATTGACTTTTCGTTTACTTGTCGAAAATTCACGCAAAATCGCCATTTTCCGGTTTTTTTCTTTTTCACCATAACCACCATTGAACTGTACGGGCTATTTGATGGTTCGATGCACCCCATTTCCAGTAATTCATCTACCTTCTTGTTGATTTCTTCCTGCATTTTTGGGTTTTTTGGATAATACCTTTGTTTTACTGGTCTATCATCCTTCATGGTGATCTTATGTACTGCTATGTTCGATGGTCCCTCTAGTTTTGCCAATTCTGCCAATTCTGTTTCTAGAAATTTCGCTATCTTCGCTTGCTCTGCTTCCATTGGTTCCACTTCCACGGCGACAGATAGTCTCTCTGCCAACCATCCATTCCTCTGCTCCTACTTCTTGGATAAAGTTCCATCCTAACACGAGCTGGTCGATCACCCCGGGTAACACCATTAGTGCTACTGTTGTGTTTTGGTTGCCAAATCCGATATCTACTTTTAATTGGTATTCAATTTCCGTGTTCCTGCCGTCTGCCAATCTCACTTGTCTTTTTGTAGGACTCCTGATGCCTGTTTTGATTAATTTGTCACATAGTTCCTTGCTCACAAAACTTCCCGTAGCCCCCGTATCGATAGTAGCTTTAATACTTTCTCCCCCTATCAATACCCATGCCGACAATTGTTTTTCCTCTTCTTTTAATTCTCCCATTAGTTTTGAGAAGCCGGCTCTGACGACGCCTGCTCGCCCCCCTGAGGCTGGGGTCGTTGGGCGTTTCCCGATGGCTTACAGCACTCCCAGGTTTTCAATCTGATTCTCCCGCATTGCCAGCAGAACATAATTCTGCGATTTTGACATTCTCTCGCCCAATGTCCAGTTTGCCCGCATCTGCGGTAAGCCTGTGTCGGATTCTGAATAAAACTATCAGTTCCATTATTTATTGGTCCTGATCTCGGTGTTACTTGTGGTACTCTGTTTGCCGTGTCTCTCGTGCTCCTGACATCTTCGGCATATGTCGACTCCTGTGGTTTTCCTAGGTGTTATTATGGGTGTAATTCGGATCTTTTCTTGATGCTTTTCTTGGTTAAAACCCTCCCTGTCCCTTTCCAAAGCCTCAAACTCATCGGCTAATTGCATCAGTGTGTCCAAATTTTTAACACGATGGGGTCGTACGAATGCTCTTAGATCTTGTGCGCTGTTTTCTCCAATTATCTCTAATTATTCCTCATCCGTGCAGCGTAGCGGGCGCATTAACATTTGCATGTCAAGCATATAATCCTTGAAAGTCTCGTTCCAATGTTGTTTTCGTTGGCGTACCTTTTCGGCTAATTTGCTGAAATATCCTTGTGGAAGAAAATATGCCTTGAAACTTTCTGTGAACTCGGCCCATGTTTTCCAATTTTTGCTGTTTGCTAAATACCAGTTCAACGTCTTTTCTTTTAGTAGCTCTGGCATGGCGCGGGGAATCATATCGAGGTTGAGCCCGTACATATCTGCTGACCATTCGACCTGTTCTAGAAATTCTAAAGGTTTTGCGCTACCGTCGAATCTGAAAGCCCACTCCCTGACTTGTTTGGCTACCTTTGCACATTCGTTTGTGTTACTTTCTGCATTTTTTTTGTGAGATTTGCCTTATTTGTTGAACATCATTTCCCCCTGGCTTATTTCCACATTTAATGAGTTAGTATTTTTGATAGGTATTGGGATTGATAAATCTGCCAGATTTATGTCTTGTTTTGGAGGAATTAAAGCTGATATCGGTTTTGGTAATGGTGACTTACCGTATATATTCGCCATTGCTTCGATTCTTGTTTTCCATTCTGGGCATGTTTCGTTGATCCTGATCCAGTCTCCAAATTGTTTCCTCATGTTGTCCAAGTTGCCTGTTAATTCAATCCCGAACTCTTCTCCGTGTTTTAGCAGTTCCTCCTTTTTGAGGTGGTAAATCCATGCTCGACCCATCTTATTCACTTTTATTAACCGGATTCTAGTTGTTAATTATTGCAAGACCACGTTGGGCGCCAGTTGTAACGAGTCCTTTTTGGTCCCGATACCAAGTTGGGCTTAGCTCAGGGCTGTCGAAGATCGTTCCAACAAATTTATATTGGACTTGCTAATTAACAACACAGATGCGGGTTAGTTTAATATATATTCCGATTTATTCGTTTCTTCACAGTTTGTTGATTTGAATTCACAGTTGTAAATTATATTTTATAACCTAACTGAGGTGTCCTTGCCAAATCGCAAGGCTCGCCTCCTATTGGGCCAATTCGCCCTAATCGCTAAATATCGTTGGCTCAGGTCAACGCCGTGGCCCGTCTAAGCAATCGCTTGACTCGATGGCTCCCTTCGACGCACAACTCTTAGCTTTCTCCCCTACTCTTTCTACTCAAGGATTCGAAAGCTACGCCGGCTAAGATTTTCGCCTGACTTCGTCGAACTTACGTTCCACTCTCAAACAATCTTCCGCACAGCTACCTTCGGTTTTATATCTCCACCCTTTCCATTTCAAGGACTTCCAAATGTCCTTCCTGCTCGATCTTAATATCCTGGCGACGTCCTTTTCCCGTTGAGAAGCAATCCTTCGTACTTCTATCCGCGTGCCTGACTTTCGCACTTTCCGCACTCGCTTGAAATCCGTTTAAACACTGACTGCCTCATCAACGTCCAGGGGAGTTTATATAGCCCCCCCAAGCGTCTTCTGGTCTGCTTCTCGAACATTCCAGAACCTTCTCCACTTCATGGCCAGTTCGCTGCCTAGCAACAGCCATCCGTAGCCGCTTCTGCCCGCCGCGTCGCCTTTCCATCCTTGAGACAGACCGAGACAACCAGCTTTGCGTTCTCGAATCCTAACGGATCCTTCGGCTCTCATATTCGCCGTGATTCCCCTTTCCTCCAATTCGCCGTATTTCCCCCTTGCCATACCCTGCTATTTGTGAGGAATAACCATTCCTCACAATATAAATAAAACCTCAGAATTAAAAAAAAAATAAATAAATAAATAAAATATGTTTATTCATTCATTCTACTTTTCGTAGAACAAAAAAAACGAGAAGGCAAAGCTAACTTCGACTGTGCCGAAGTTTTAATACACTTGAAAAACTTTACTCAAACTGATTTAACCGGTAAAATATATATAGGATATAGATATCAGATATTTAAAATTTCTAAAACATTGATAATAAAAATTTGATACCATAAAAAAAAAACTTTTCTTAGTAAAACACATTTTTCGACCGATCGGTCCTATGGCAGCTATATGCTATAGTCATCCGATTTTGATAAAATCTTCCAGAATTGTGTTGACGCATATAAAACTAATATATACCAAGATTGGTGACGCTACGATGGAAAATAAAAAAGTTTTCCCACTAGAACTAGTTTTTCGACTAACAGTTTATATGGCAGCTGTATGCTTTAATCATCCGATTTTGATAAATTTTTCCACGCATATGTAAAATCATCTAAAACTAATATATACCAATATTGGTGACGCTACAATGGAAAATAAAAAAGTTTTTCTCACTAAGACTTATTTTTTGACCGATCGTTCCTATGGCAGCTATATGATATAGTCATCCGATCCGGCCGGTTCCGACATATTAGTTGCGTGCAGTAAAAAGAAGACTCTATGCAAAATTTCAGCTCGATAGCTTTAAAACTGAGGGACTAGTTCGCGTAGAAACAGACAGACAGACGGACAGACAGACGGACAGACAGACGGACAGACGGACGGACGGACAGACGGAAATGAACTCGGCTCGTCGTCCTGATCAAGAATATATATAGTTTATGTGGTCGGAAATGAATATTTCTATGCGTTACAAACTTCTGGGCAAAATTAATATACACTTTTCAAGTGTATAAAAATATATATATATACATATTAGCCGATATGACAAGTAAGATAATCAGAAATACCTACGAACTAGACCCAGAATTTAGTGTTAGGGCAATACAAGTTTTAGAAGAACACGAACACCCAATTTCAGTTTATGAATTTGAACTAAAATATATGGACAAATATAACGTGGCATTTTCACCATTGTTCCACTGTAATAAAACACAAAAAGGAATAGTATTAACAACTATACCTGGTGTAAGCGTTTATTCACAAATCGACGAAAATAAGTTTCTAGAAAGAACACTCATATTCAACGTCGTATTAAAAACCAAAAATAATAATCAAATAGGCACAGACCAATTCCAGTAATTTCAATGGAATGGCCAGAAAATCTAGCTAAGACAAATTTGCATAAAATAGAATTCGAAAAATCCTTTAAATGCTTAAACAAAAGCACAAATGTCCAAAAACAGACAGTTATCAAACATACCCATATTCTAATTGAACATTTCAACGCAGTATCGGAAATATTTGGCAAAAATTGTGCAAGATTAACAGACCAACATCTACTGCAAATAAGAACAATATTTGATGCACTGCGTAACAAATTGGTTAAGATATCTGAGCATTATAACCTCATTTTATTTATACCAACGTCATTAATTACACCAGCCACATTTGATCAGAGCGTTTTACTCGATGTAAATATTAAAAATATTATTGAAGATCAAGTAAACATGCCTCAATCAATAGTAGAATTTCTTAAAACAGCCTTTTCTCTACTCCCGGAGTTTGACGGCAAGGCTGCAAATCTACGAAGTTTTATAGACGCATTGCAATTGGTCGATTCTATTAAAGAAACCCATGAGGCGACCGCAGTTCAATTAATAAAAACAAAACTAAAAGGACATGCTAGAAACTTAATAAGCACAGAAAACTCAATTTTGAGCATAATCACTAAATTGTCCACAACTGTTAAAGGAGAATCAGTTGAAGTTATTTCAGCAAAATTAATGAACCTCCAACAGAAGAACAAAACTGTCAATCAATACACAAATGAGGTTGAGCAACTAGCAAAAAGTTTAGAAGGAGCCTACTTCAATCATGGACTTACTCCTGAACTGGCTTCAAAATACAGTGTACAAAACGCTGTAAAAGCCATGACATCTAACTGCTCTATGGATAAGGTAAAACTTATCATGCAGGCAGGTAATTTCACAAACATGAATGACGCTATTTCCAAATTTGTCAACAGTTGCACTGATGCAACCGGAAAAACTGACACGGTCCTACATTTTTCAAGTTATCGCGGAAACAATAACCGTGGTGGCTATCACAACGGACGTGGTCAGTATAATAATAATGGGAATAGAGGCAGAGGTTACCAAAGTAACCAAGCTAACCGACAAAATAACTATAACAATAATTATTACAACAGAAATAACCACAACGGTTTTAACAACCGTGGCCGTGGTTCCTATAATGGCAACTACAGAGGTCAAAACAACAGAAATGGAAATCAAAACCTAAACAACAATCAGAATGTCCGAGTTACACAATCGGAAAACACTCAAACCCCCTTGAGCAGCAATCAACAGTAAAGGTGTACACAGTAAATCTCAATCTCAGCAATATAATAACAGTACGAAATGAAGATACAAAAACAAATCTTACATTTTTATTAGATACAGGAGCCGACATTTTTCTGGTGAAATACCGGAATAATGAATATTCAAACGTGAACACAAAAATAATAAGTAATATAACAGGCATTGGCCAGGGATCAACACGTTCTCTCGGTCTCACTCAAATAAATTTATTAACTGACATATACGCAGTACCACATAATTTTCATGTTGTACCTCAAAATTTTTCAATTCCAACCGATGGAATACTAGGTTCCGATTTTATCAAAAAATGCAACTGCTTATTAGACTTTCAAGAGGATCAAGATACTCTAATCTTGCGTCCCAAAAACTTTCATACACACATAAGTATACCAATAACTCATTCCACTGAGGATGATTTATTATTGTTACCCGCTAGATCTGAAGTCATAAGACAAGTACGATTAAAGACGAGTGAAAAAACGGTTTTCGTACCCAATCAGGAGATACAACCAGGAATCATAATCGCATGCTCAATAGTAACAAGTAACACTGCATTTATTCGTATAATAAATACCACAATAAACAATGCAGAAGTTGACAGCCAGAAAATTAAATTTGAATCATTAGATGATTATGAAATAATATCAATAACAAAAGAAAATAAAAGTAGAAGAACAAAAGAAATTCTGAAGAAATTAAATTTCGCAAAACAATTCAATTCTAAACTAACTGAACTTTGCACTGAATACAGTGATATATTCGGTTTAGAAACTGAACCCATATCTGCAAACAATTTTTATAAACAAAAACTGAGATTGAATGATAAAACACCAGTATACATTAAAAACTATAGAAATGCAGAATCAGAAAAGCAGGAAATAAACGATCAGGTACAAAATCTAATTAAAGATGGTATAGTCGAACCATCCATATCAGAGTATAACAGCCCACTTCTCTTGGTACCCAAGAAACTACTTCCCAATTCACAACAAAAAAGATGGCGTTTAGTAGTTGATTATCGCCAAATTAACAAAAAACTATTAGCGGACAAGTTTCCACTTCCAAGAATAGAAGATATTCTTGATCAGCTAGGTCGAGCCAAATATTTTTCATGTCTCGATCTTATGTCTGGATTCCACCAGATAGAACTTGATGAAAAGTCAAGAAATATGACATCATTTTCAACTAGCCAAGGCTCTTATCGTTATACGCGATCACCATATGGACTCAAAGTAGCCCCAAATTCATTTATGCGCATGATGACACTTGCATTTTCAGGTCTAGAACCATCGCAAGCATTTCTTTATATGGATGACCTAGTAGTCATCGGATGTTCCGAACAACATATGTTGAAAAACTTGACAAAAGTCTTCGAACTTTGTCGCAAATTCAATTTAAAGTTACATCCAGAAAAATGCTCAATCTTCATGCACGAGGTTACCTATCTCGGTCACAAAATGTAACGACAAAGGCATCCTACCGGATGAGAAAAAGTATGACGTCATAAAAAATTACCCGATTCCTAAAGACGCAGATAGCGCAGGAAGATTCGTTGCGTTCTGCAATTATTATAGAAGATTCATACTGAATTTTGCGGAACACGCACGCCACTTAACGAGGCTTTGTAAAAAGAACGTACAGTTCGAATGGACTCTCGAATGCAATTGCGCGTTCGAATATTTAAAAGAAGCACTAATGAAACCAACATTACTACAGTACCCAGACTTCAGCAAAGATTTTTGCATTATCACAGACGCCAGCAAGCACGCCTGTGGTGCGGTACTTACGCAAAACCACAATGGGATGCAATTACCCGTTGCGTATGCTTCTCGATCTTTTACACAAGGTGAAAGTAATAAATCAACTACAGAGCAGGAATTAGCTGCTATACATTGGGCAATCAAGGCATTTCTTTGTAAAAACAGATCACATACCGCTAACGTATCTGTTTTCTATGAAAAATCCAAGTTCCAAGCTCACACGAATGAGACTGGATTTGGAAGAATACGATTTCACTGTAGAATATCTCAAGGAAAAAGATAACCATATTGCGGATGCTCTATCAAGAATAACAATTGGAGAGCAGAAACACTTGAATAGACAAGTCATGATGGTATCAACAAGATCATCAAAACGACAGGAAAATACCTGCGCAGGTAATGAAAATAAATCGCATGAGCAAGAAGAAAGAGAGAAATATAAGCCCCAATGTCTATGACGTTATTAATAACAATGATGTCAAAAGGTTTGTGAAATTAAAACTTGTCAAATACAAATGTTTGTTTAAAATGGGAAAACGAGTAATATCACGCTTTACAGTCGATGATTTGTACTCCAATGGAAAGCTCGACCTAGGTCAGTTTTTCCAAAGGCTTGAAACAGAAGCCGGAATACTCAACATTAGACAACTACAAGTGTCACCAAGTGATCAAATTTTCGAGTCTGTATCACTAAATATATTTAAATCAATTATTATGCATACTTCAAAAGGTGACCGAAATAGAAAAAAAGGGATGAAGCTCAAATTCAAACAATACTGTCAAAATACCATGACGACCCTATCGAAGGAGGCCATTCAGGGATTTCTAGAACCCTGTTAAAAATAAAAAGATACTACTATTTGCCACAAATGACGAAATAAATTAAAATGTATGTAAAAACATGTCAAAAATGCCAAAAAGCAAAGACGACAACTCATACTAAAACACCAACGAGAAGGCAAAGCTAACTTCGACTGTGCCGAAGTTTTAATACACTTGAAAAACTTTACTCCAGCTGATTTAACCAGTAAAATATATAGATGATATAGATATCAGATATTTTAAAATTTTAAATCATTGATAATAAAAATTAAATACCAAAAAAAAAAACTTTTATTAGTAAAACACATTTTTCGGCCGATCGGTCCTTTGGCAGCTATATGCTATAGTCCTCCGATTTTGATAAAATCTTCCAGAATTGTGTTAACGCATATAAAACTAATATATACCAAGATTGGTGACGCTACGATGGAAAATAAAAAAGTTTTTCCCACTAGAACTAGTTTTTTGACCGACCGTTTATATGGCAGCTATATGCTATATTCGTCCGATTTTGATAAATTTTTTCACAAATATGTAAAATCATCTATAACTAATATATACCAAGATTGGTGACGCTACAATGGAAAATAAAGAAGTTTTTCTCACTAAGACTTATTTTCCGACCGATCGTTCCTATGGCAGCTATAAGATATAGTCCTCCGATCCGGCTGGTTCCGACATATTAGTTGCGTGCAGAAAAAAGAAGACTCTGTGCAAAATTTCAGCTCGATAGCTTTAAAACTGAGAGACTAGTTTGCGTAGAAACAGACAGACAGACAGACGGACAGACAGACGGACAGACGGACAGACAGACGGACAGACGGACGGACGGACAAGCGGAAATGAACTCGGCTCGTCGTCCTGATCAAGAATATATATAGTTTATGGGGTCGAAAATGAATATTTCTATGCGTTACAAACTTCTGGGCAAAATTAATATACACTTTTCAAGTGTATAATGACAATAACGCCTACTCCAGCAAGAGCATTTGACACTGTACTTATAGATACCATTGGTCCACTCCCAAAAACCGAAAATGGCAATGAGTACGCTGTAACAATTATTTGTGATCTAACAAAATACCTAGTCACAATTCCAGTGCCAAATAAAAGCGCAAAAACAGTTGCTAAGGCAATATTTGAATCATTTGTACTCAAGTACGGTCCAATGAAGACGTTCATTACCGACATGGGTACTGAATATAAAAATTCATTAATCACAGACTTATGTAAATACATGAAAATTAATAATATACACTCAACAGCTCACCATCACCATCGGAAGGCCACCGAGACAATTCATTAATTTTAAAAACATGGATAAGATAGATCCGTTGTATAATATAGACGATTACGCTAAAGAAGTAAAGTTTAGATTAGAACTAGCCTATAAAAGAGCTAGAACGATGTTGGATAAGGAAAAAGAAAAACGAAAAACGTTTTACGACAGAAATGTAAACGATTTTAATTTACATATAGGAGACTTAGTTTTACTTAAAAACGAGACTGGCCATAAGCTAGACAATAATTACATAGGTCCCTTCAAGGTAGAAGAAATATGTCAGAATGACAATATAAGAATTAGAATAGAAAACAAAAAACCACACATAGTACATAAAGATAGGCTAAAATTATTCAAGTCTACAAAATAAAAACAAGAAATATATATATATATAAATAAATTAATGTATGAATGAACTTAAATCTATTATGAATCAAAAAAAAAAACGAGAAGGCAAAGCTAACTTCGACTGTGCCGAAGTTTAAATACACTTGAAAAAGTTTACTCCTACTGATTTAACCGGTAAAAAATATATAGAATATAGATATCAAATATTTACAATTTTTAAATCATTGATAATAAAAATTTGATATCTTAGTAAATCACATTTTCCGACCGATCGGTCCTATGGCAGCTATATGCTATAGTCATCCGATTTTGATAAATTTTTTCAAACTTATGTAAAAAAATATAAAACTGACATATACCAAGATTGGAAACGCTACGATAGAAAACAAAAAAGTTTTTCTCACTAGAAGTAGTTTTTTGACCGACCGTTTATATGGCAGCTATATGCTATAGTCACCCGATTTTGATAAATTTTTTCAAAATTATGTGAAAGCATATAAAACTAATATATACCAAGATTGGAGACGCTACGATGGAAAACAAAAAAGTTTTTCTCACTAGAAGTAGTTTTTTGACCGACCGTTTATATGGCAGCTATATGCTATAGTCATCCGATTGTGATAAATTTTTTCCGAATTGTGTAGAAACATATAAAACTAATATATACTACGATTGGTGACGCTACGATGGAAAATAAAAAAGTTTTTCCCACTAAGACTTATTTTTAGACCGATCGTTCCTATGGCAGCTATATGATATAGTCATCCGATCCGGCCGGTTCCGACATATTAGTTGCGTGCAGTAAAAAGAAGACTCTGTGCAAAATTTCAGCTCGATAGCTTTAAAACTGAGGGACTAGTTTGCGTAGAAACAGACAGACAGACGGACAGACAGACAGACAGACAGACGGACAGACGGACGGACGGACAAGCGGAAATGAACTCAGCTCGTCGTCCTGATCAAGAATATATATAGTTTATGTGGTCGGAAATGAATATTTCTATGCGTTACAAACTTCTGGGCAAAATTAATATACACTTTTCAAGTGTATAAAAAAAAGAAGTTAATTATAAAAAAAAAAATTAAAAAATTTGTATACCTTTATTACATCCATATTTCTTATTATCATAAAAAAAAAACGAGAAGGCAAAGCTAACTTCGACTGTGCCGAAGTTTTAATACACTTGAAAAACTTTACTCCAGCTAATTTAACCGGTAAAATATATAGAGGATATAGATATCAGATATTTCAAATTTTTAAATCATTGATAATAAAAATTTGATACCATAAAAAAAAACTTTTCTTAGTAAAACACATTTTTCGACCGATCGGTCCTATGGCAGCTATATGCTATAGTCATCCGATTTTGATAAAATCTTCCAGAATTGTGTTAACGCATATAAAACTAATATATACCAAGATTGGTGACGCTACGATGGAAAATAAAAAAGTTTTTCCCACTAGAACTAGTTTTTTGACCGACCGTTTATATGGCAGCTATATGCTATATTCATCCGATTTTGATAAATTTTTCCACAAATATGTAAAATCATCTAAAACTAATATATACCAAGATTGGTGACGCTACAATAGAAAATAAAAAAGTTTTTCTCACTAAGACTTATTTTCCGACCGATCGTTCCTATGGCAGCTATAAGATATAGTCATCCGATCCGGCCGGTTCCGACATATTAGTTGCGTGCAGAAAAAAGAAGACTCTGTGCAAAATTTCAGCTCGATAGCTTTAAAACTGAGGGACTAGTTCGCGTAGAAACAGACAGACAGACGGACAGACAGACGGACAGACAGACGGACAGACAGACAGACGGACAGACAAAAAACGAGACGGCAAAGCTAACTTCGACTGTGCCGAAGTTTTAATACACTTGAAAAACTTTACTCCAACTGATTTAACTGGAAAAATATATATAGGATATAGATATCAGATATTTAAAAACTTTAAGTCATTGATAATAAAATTTGATACCATAAAAAAAAAACTTTTCTTAGTAAAACACATTTTCCGACCGATCGTTCCTATGGCAGCTATATGCTATAGTCATCCTATTTTGATAATTTTTTTCGAAATTATGTGAAAGCATATAAAACTAATATATAGCAAGATTGGGGACGCTACGATAAAAAACAAAAAAGTTTTTCTCACTAGAAGAAGTTTTTTGACCGTCCGTTTATATGGCAGCTATATGCTATAGTCCTCCGATTTTAAAATTTTTTTTCAGAATTGTGTGGAAACATATAAAACAAATATATACTACGATTGGAGACGCTACGATGGAAATCAAAAAAGTTTTTCTCACAAAGACTTATTTTTCGACCTATCGTTCCTATGGCAGCTATATGCTATAGTGATCCGATTTTAATACATTTTTCCGGAATTATGTGAAAGCATATAAAACTAACATATACCAAGATTAGTGACGCTACGATGGAAAACAAAAAAGTTTTTCTAACTAGAACTTGTTCTTAGACCGATCGTTCATATGGCAGCTATATGATATAGTTATCCGATCCGGCCGGTTCCGACATATTAGTTGCGTGCAGTAAAAAGAAGACTCTGTGCAAAATTACAGCTCGATAGCTTTAAAACTGAGAGACTAGTTCGCGTAGAAACAGACAGACGGACAGACAGACAGACGGACAGACAGACGGACAGACAGACGGACGGACGGACAAGCGGAAATGAACTCAGCTCGTCGTCCTGATCAAGAATATATATAGTTTATGGGGTCGGAAATGAATATTTCTATGCGTTACAAACTTCTGGGCAAAATTAATATACACTTTTCAAGTGTATAAAAAATTATATACATATACATATACAGACTAAACTATAGAATAACTCCATAAATATACGTTATTCTTTCTAGAAGGGGAGGTGTAGCGTGCATATGCTGTGTTTTAAAGTTAATAATATTTAATACATATATGAGCATTTTATGTAACACTTTGTTGCATACATAAGTATATAAACACAAATGCTTATCTCAATACATTCTTTGTTTCCCAAAAGGAAATATGAACCCCACTTGGGACTTTGCATAAAATGCATACTCAGCATCTTTGAATCGCTCCGCGACGTTGCTAAGCAAACATACACACACACACACACATGCATCGGCACACTGCTCACTCAAACTCAACAACCAAAAAGATATTTAAGCGAATTAAATTCAGTCTGATTTCTTGCATGTGTCTCGACGCCTGTGCGCGTTCGTAGACATCAAACTAATTAAACATTGAAACGAAATAAAATAATAAATAATAAAACTTATTAAACAATGTTTTAATTAATTACAACCGCCTAACTTCAGATATTCGGACGGCGTTTGAGCACCACGAATACTGCTCCGCAATTTTCCTAGATGTTGCCCAAGCATTTGACCGTGTCTGGCATGAAGGTCTTATCTTCAAAATTAAGACATTGCTTCCGCCGAACACACATAAACTCCTCGAATGCTACGTCAGTAACAACAGACCCCCGACTTACAATATCCACATTTGCGGGTGATACGGCAATTCTAAGCAGATCACGATGTCCAATTAACGCAACAAGACTTTTGGCAAGCCACCTAGCTGAAGTAGAAGAGTGGCTGGCCAATTGGCGCATAAGGATTAACGAGCAAAAGTGTAAACATGTCACGTTCACATTCAACAGAAGCACCTGTCCCCCACTATACCTAAACGGGAGCTTGATCCCACAATCAAGTGATGTTGTATACCTTGGTATTCACCTCGACAGAAGGCTAACTTGGCGCAAACACATAGATTCGAAAAAACTTCAAATAAAGCTGAAGGCCAATAGCCTCCACTGGCTTATTAACTCCCGTTCCCCATTAAAACTGGAATATAAAGTCTTACTTTATAAAACCATCATAAAGCCTGTTTGGACGTATGGCTCCCAGCTATGGGGAAATGCAGCGTGGACATCCTCCAATGAGCACAATCACAAATTCTTAGAATCCTCACTGGAGCGCCATTGTACATTCGAAACGAGTGTATCCACAACGATCTCAACATCCCATTGGTCGATACTGAAATAGCACAAATAAAACGCAAATATATCGAGAAGCTCCATTCCCACCATAATCAACTTGCCCAATCTCTCACCCTGCAAGCAAAGCATACCCGACTCCGAAGAAAAGACCTCCCAACCCAGCGATTGTACTAAAGGGCCGCTGAACACAAAACTAAATCCAATTGGAGATAGTTTTCTTATAAATAGTTTTTAGATTAAGATTTGCAAAATAATTGTTAGTCTCATTTAGAGAAGATTCAATAAAAACCAAGAAAGCTTAAAAACGAGAAGGCAAAGCTAACTTCGACTGTGCCGAAGTTTAAATACACTTGAAAAAGTTTACTCCAACTGATTTAACCGGTAAAAAATATATAGAATATAGATATCAAATATTTTAAACTTTTTAATATTTAATAATAACAATTTGATACCATAAAAAAAAACTTTTCTTAGTAAAACACATTTTCCGACCGATCGGTTCTATGGCAGCTATATGCTATAGTCATCCGATTTTAATAAATTTTTCGAACTTACGTAAAAAAATATAAAACTGATATATACCAAGATTGGAGACGCTACGATAGAAAACAAAAAGTTTTTCTCACTAGAAGTAGTTTTTTGACCGACCGTTTATATGGCAGCTATATGCTATAGTCACCCGATTTTGATAAATTTTTTCAAAATTATGTGAAAGCATATAAAACTAATATATACCTAGATTGGAGACGCTACGATGGAAAACAAAACAGTTTTTCTCACTAGTAGTTTTTTTACCGACCGTTTATATGGCAGCTATATGCTATAGTCACCCGATTTTGATAAATTTTTTCAAAATTATGTGAAAGCATATAAAACTAATATATACCAAGATTGGAGACGATACGATGGAAAACAAAAAAGTTTTTCTCACTAGAAGTAGTTTTTTGATCGACCGTTTATATGGCAGCTATATGCTATAGTCATCCGATTTTGATAAATTTTTTCCGAATTGTGTGGAAACATATAAAACTAATATATACTACGATTGGTGACGCTACGATGGAAAATAAAAAAAGTTTTCTCACTGAGACTTATTTTTCGACCGATCGTTCCTATGGCAGCTATAAGATATAGTCCTCCGATCCGGCCGGTTCCGACATATTAGTTGCGTGCAGTAAAAAGAAGACTCTTTGCAAAATTTCAGCTCGATAGCTTTAAAACTGAGGGACTAGTTTGCGTAGAAACAGACAGACAGACGGACAGACGGACAGACGGACAGACAGACAGACAGACGGACAGACGGACGGACGGACAAGCGGAAATGAACTCAGCTCGTCGCCCTGATCAAGAATATATATAGTTTATGGGGTCGGAAATGAATATTTCTATGCGTTACAAACTTCAGGGCAAAATTAATATACACTTTTCAAGTGTATAAAAAACCTTACCCTGAGTAACGGGTATATCGAAGTCGAGCAGGGCCGACTTCAACTTACGCTCTCGTTTGTTTATATAGACATGCTGGATATTATTAAGTCCAGAGAAGTTGTAACTTACATTGTGAACGACTACAACTTCAAGAAACATTATTCTATTGACCATCTTTATAAAGTTTTGAATATTATCGCAGAAAGTTTTTATGAACCTGGATCATGCATCTACAAAACTCCAAAAATATCACATATTGAAAGTTTGGCAGAGCAACTAATTTTGATATTTCCCACTGAAAAGAAAGATGCTTATTTGCTACGGAAAAGCTAATCCAAGTGGAATTTTATACAACAAACTGCACATTTTTAAAAAGAAAACGAAATTTCCGCGTCCTTCAAGATGTTTTTCCCCCAGAACAAAACGATTCTGATACTTTTACATCCGAAGTTGCAGAATTAGTCAAAACGAGAAGGCAAAGCTAACTTCGACTGTGCCGAAGTTTAAATACACTTGAAAAAAGTTTACTCCAACTGATTTAACCGGTAAAAAATATATAGAATATAGATATCAAATATTTTAAACTTTTTTAATATTTAATAATACAAATTTGATACCATAAAAAAAAACTTTTCTTAGTAAAACACATTTTCCGACCGATCGGTTCTATGGCAGCTATATGCTATAGTCATCCGATTTTAATAAATTTTTTCGAACTTACGTAAAAAAATATAAAACTGATATATACCAAGATTGGAGACGCTACGATAGAAAACAAAAAAGTTTTTCTCACTAGAAGTAGTTTTTTGACCGACCGTTTATATGGCAGCTATATGCTATAGTCACCCGATTTTGATAAATTTTTTTCAAAATTATGTGAAAGCATATAAAACTAATATATACCTAGATTGGAGACGCTACGATGGAAAACAAAACAGTTTTTCTCACTAGTAGTTTTTTTACCGACCGTTTATATGGCAGCTATATGCTATAGTCACCCGATTTTGATAAATTTTTTCAAAATTATGTGAAAGCATATAAAACTAATATATACCAAGATTGGAGACGATACGATGGAAAACAAAAAAGTTTTTCTCACTAGAAGTAGTTTTTTGATCGACCGTTTATATGGCAGCTATATGCTATAGTCATCCGATTTTGATAAATTTTTTCCGAATTGTGTGGAAACATATAAAACTAATATATACTACGATTGGTGACGCTACGATGGAAAATAAAAAAGTTTTCTCACTGAGACTTATTTTTCGACCGATCGTTCCTATGGCAGCTATAAGATATAGTCCTCCGATCCGGCCGGTTCCGACATATTAGTTGCGTGCAGTAAAAAGAAGACTCTTTGCAAAATTTCAGCTCGATAGCTTTAAAACTGAGGGACTAGTTTGCGTAGAAACAGACAGACAGACGGACAGACGGACAGACAGACAGACAGACGGACAGACGGACGGACGGACAAGCGGAAATGAACTCAGCTCGTCGCCCTGATCAAGAATATATATAGTTTATGGGGTCGGAAATGAATATTTCTATGCGTTACAAACTTCAGGGCAAAATTAATATACACTTTTCAAGTGTATAAAAAGAGCTACAAATTCGTTTTCCTTTTTTGAATAAAATATTCGGGAAGTTAAAAATAAGCTCGACATGTCTTTTAAAATTTGTATAGCGCTTCATATATATTGGGAACCTTAAGACTCTTTTGGGTAATGTGTTTATCATTTTCATTATTTGACACTGTCGCTCTTGAGCGTGTAGTCATTCTCATAATTTTACAAGCTTCGCTTGTAAGTTTTTTCAAATCTGATATTTCTATGCGGGATAGCGCATCCACAACATAGTTGTATTTTTTTTTATACGAGTTTGTTTAGATGAGTGCTTTTAAATCGCAAATATATAACTCAATAAGGGGTGAGGAATAATTTGTTTATTAAAGTATGGGCGAATGCTGTTGGTTTTCGGACATTTTGGGATTTTCCATTAATAAATTGTCTGTGATTGTCATCACTGTTGTGACATTAATATTGTTGTTTCTGTTTCGGTAGTTGTTACCGTAACAATTGTTCTGCTTCTGGTAATTTTTATTTCCAGAGATATTGGGGCGACTATGTCATCGGTTTTGGTCCTACCTAGGTCCTCTTTTAACATTTTGGTTATTTTAATTATTGTTTTTGGAGTGCATTTCAGTATCTGCATGACCCGTATTCCGTGCATATATTAACGAATTTTGAAAGGATTCTCATTTAACAGAGTTCTTTAGTTTGTGTGTAACTTGTATTAAGGTGTCTTCTGCTTCAATAAGATTTCGTGCATAACCTTTAAGCTTCGTTTTTACAAGGTCTACTGCCGTACTGTCATGTGTGTCTTTAATTGAATTTACAAGCTGGAGCGTATCTTAAAAGCTTTGTAAATTATCTGCCATATCGTCAAACTCTGCAATAAGCTTGCTGGCAGTGTTTAAAAACTCTAGTAATGTTTGAGGCATTTTGTTTTCATATCTCATCGTCTATAGTTCTAGAAAAAATAAAAACAAGTTAATTGCAAAAATTCTACTTGATTCATAGACATCGGACATGTCATATACCTTTTCTTAAATTTTTTTTTTTATGTGTTATGTGTATATTTTGAAAATTGTTATTGTGAGCAACATTATTTCATCCATTTAGAAACCGTTTACTTTTATTTCTACCTCGTTTACTACATTCGCCTACCTTTGACTGTTATTTACCCATTTTTAAAAGGAATATATATATATTACCAATCGGCAATGATTTTAGTTTTTATTTAATTATTCTGATCAAGTCCCGAAATTTTTTCGTAACAAAACATAAAAAAATGAATACTTTATAAAAAATGAATTTGTTTTCAATTGCCAATCTGGCTAAAAACTCTTGTTTTAAAGGGGTGTGTTTATAGCATTTTCAAAATTGTGAAATAATCGAAAAATATTTGTGTTTTGAGAATTTTCTTAAATTACCTAAGACCTTGCACCGGCTATTATGCCTTTGGTACTCTAAAAAGCCTTGCCGGAATAGTAGCAAATCTTTTACAATAATATCTTTATATTTCATTATGTTCTTTAATGTTTGATATTATAGTATATAATTGCTCTTTATTTTTATTTAATTAATTTATTTTTTATATTATTTTTAAATTATTTTTTTCGTTAGCGCACTATGTTGCGCTGTGGGTCTTCTTGGATTTTAATTTTTATTATGCTGGTTACTTTTTTAACAAACGGTCGACCGTTTATCGTCTGGTACCGGTGCCGGGATGCACAGGTAACTGTTTTCTGATTTACCTTAGATTTTCGTCCGTGTTCTTGTCTTATTTACTTTTTGAGGTTTGGTTGGACAACCGGTGCCTTGCCCGGCTACCGTTTCTTCCTTCGCCGCTGCCCACAGCCTGGTTATGGCTGTGGTGATAAATGTTTTGTGGTAACTTTGCTTTTTCGCATTGTTTCTGTTGTAAGTGTTTAGCTTTACGCAGTTTCTTGCCTCAATTAGCTGGGGACGAAGACCAACCCTTGATGCTGTTGAGAGGATCGACCGCCAATATTTTGGGCTCAGCGCAATAAATGTTAGACTGGCAGGATCGCCATGTAGAGAAAAATGTTATGGCCAGTCTGTCGGCGATCCTGCACCCGGCAGGATCGCCATGGAATGTTATGTCGTGAGGCCAGGCAAATATTAATGATTCTATATTCTTTAAATCAAAAGTCTTAGACCTAAATACATAAAGTTTGGCTGCGCTTATGGATATATATATGTACCAGTAAATAAGTTTGAGCGGCCGCTCTCATGCGGTGCTTTTACATACATATAAACAAAAGGCTTAAATTACAGTTGGAGCGGCAGCGCCGGGCTAATGAGAAATGAATACTCAGCGTAGGGCTGGCTGCCTATAGTACTTATATGAGTGTATTAGACATATGTATATAATATGTTTTATAAATGCAAGTAAATATTTTTCTTCTTATCGCAACTTCGTATTTAAGTAGAGGTATGTGTACAGTGAGTACATGCTATGATGTCTCTAATGCACGCATACTACACCTCCCCTTTTAAAAAAAAATAATGTAATTATTAAATGGAATTATTCTTCAAAACATATTTAATCATTTTCTTACCACTTAATAATCATTTTCTTACCACTGTAAATTCACTTACTTATTGAAGCATATTGACCCACTGTAGCGTAAAGCGTGGGATAAACCGTTGCATGCAGATATAAACAAAAATCCAAATTAAAAAACGCAACATAGTTGCAGCCAAACGTAAACATAAGGATAATTGCGAAATCCATACTGACCAATCAGAAGATGCCAGCGAGCCAGCATCTAAACAAAAGACAATTCCTTTGTCTTGGTCTCTGCCACTTGAAAATTGTCACGTAGGCCAAAGCGTCCCAAACCTTTTATATAGAGCATAAGTCAGGAATTGTACTTTAGTCTTAAGATCACCACCACCCGATTCACATCGAATTACAAATAAAGTTTTAAAGCTACAAACGTTTTAATTTTTTTATTTTGGATCTGACTCAAATATTCAATTGGCGCAGTCGGTAGGATACCAAAAAGTTTTTTTTTCAAAACGGTTCGTGTCAAAGTTTAAAACGGCTAGTTAATAAAGTGTCGACTTTTTGAACTAAAACGCGACTAACCGAAATTAAAAACTGCACTCGTGTATCCGCAAAAGAACCTATGTGAAAGTGAAACATATTAAATAGATTCAATCAATATTGCATTGGGCGAACTAACTTTTAATAAAAAAAAAAAATTTTTTTTTTGGTTTCACAAAAACTTTAAACTTTAATAAAATCACGAAGGAGGATTTTTAAAGAACAACCAGCAAGATGGCTTTAACGGAAGCAGCCTTAGGTCAATTACTCTCACACGAATACCTTAATCGATTGTACCCAACCACAGTTGAGAGGCAGACATTCATAATTTATGGTGCTATCGAAGCACTTATTTCTGGAGATGCCCAACGCGTTATCCAGCATTATTCACCAAACAGGTGGCAACTGTTGAAGGATGCACTCATAAACGAATACAAAACTCAGACACCGCTGGAGGAGCTATTAAGAAGACTACACAATACCCCTTACTCTGGGAATTTACGTAAGTTCTGTGATGAACTCGAACAAAAAACATTTATAATTTTAAATAAGTTAGAGTTGGAAAATGATATCAACAACAGTATAGTGTTTAAGGAAGCAATGAAGAAAACTGTCAAAAATTGTATTCAGAAAAAATTACCAGACAGGTTATACATATATGACCTTAGCCAGAAATGACATATCCACAGTGTCAAAACTAAGGCAGGTAGCTCAAACAGAAAATTTTTATGAAGATGCTATTCCTTCAAATAACAAAAATGGTCCGACTCAAGTGAAAAGTGAATATAATAAAATGAGAAATTCTCATCCCAACCAGCAATATTATTCTGCACCTTTTAACCCATTTAACCAACCCAACCCAGCGACTTACCAAGATCGTAATTACTGTAACCAGAACCAAAGACAAAATATTAATCAAAATCAGACAAACGGTAGACAGCAAAGAGTTAACCAGTTTGATCAAAACAGATTTAATAATAACGGACAGAATCAGAACAATCAGTTATATAATCAGTTCAGACAACAATTAAGCCAGGCACAACAATCAAATCCATTGAACCAAGGACAGTATAGAGGAACAGGAGAACAGATTAACAAACCATATAAAAGACAGAGAGAGGGAGCTAGCGGACAGCAGCGAATGGATACCTCTGAAAATTTTCAAATGTTAGCCTCCAGGGAAAACAACATATAGTGATCACATTTAACAATAAAAAGTGCAAATGTTTAATTGATACAGGGTCTAGTATAAACCTGATCAATGAAAATTTCTTTAATTTACCAGAACATAAAAAACAAATAATGGTACAGACTATGGAGGGAATTGTACAAATATCAAAATACATTAAAACAGAACCAAATAAACTTTTACCCACACCACAAATGTTTTACATACATAAATTCTCGGATAATTATGACATTTTATTCGGAAGACAGCTTTTGATAGATTGCAATGCAATTATTAATTACGAGGTTGGAATAACAGCATTAAATGAATACAGTTTCACCCACCAGAACTCTCAGTATGGAAATAGTTCCAACTCAGACGAATCAATAGATTTTTACCTTAATCAAGAAAAGGGCAAAATCACTGAAGAATTCAATTATGCATTAGAAAACAGCATTGAGGAAAAGAACGAATATAGATTGGAGCATTTGAATGATGAGGAAAAAAGACACCTCAAGAAAATCTTGTTTGAATATGACGATATTCAGTACCATGAGGGCGAACAGCTTACATTTATGTACAAACGAAACAAAGCATAAAATACAGACCGAACATGAAAACCCGATATATAAGAAACCTTATAGTTATCCATTCGCCTTCGAAGATGAGGTTAATAAACAAATATGTGAAATGTTGGATCAAGGAATAATAATGAAAAGCAAATCACCTTATTGTAGTCCAATCTGGATAGTGCCAAAAAAGGCAGACGCTTCAGGAAAAAAAAAGTTCAGAATCGTAATTGATTATAGAGCACTAAATGAGATAACTGTCAATGATAAATTTCCAATTCCAAATATGGAAGAAATTCTAGAAAAACTAGGCAGATGCCAGTATTTCACCACTATTGACTTAGCTAAAGGATTTCACCAGATAGAAATGGATGAAGCCTCGTTAAGCAAAACCGCCTTTTTAACAAAGACTGGCCATTACGAATACACTCGTATGCCCTTTGGTTTGAAGAACGCACCAGCAACTTTTCAGAGATGCATGAACAATATACTTGATGGATTAATCAACAAACATTGTTTGGTTTATTTAGATGATATCATTGTGTTTTCTACCTCGTTCGAGGAACACATAGATTCATTGCGCAAAGTATTTGAAAGACTTCGAGAAGCAAATCTGAAACTGCAACTTGACAAATGTGAATTCATGAAAAAGGAAACTGAATTCCTTGGTCACATTATAAATACTGAGGGTATCAAACCCAACCCAAAAAAAATCGTCGCGATCGAAAAATTTCCAATACCGAAAAACAAAAAACAGATCAAATCATTCTTAGGATTGTGTGGATTTTATAGAAAATTCATACCTGGATTTGCTCACATTGCAAAACCACTAACATTGGGATTAAAAAAGAATGGCCACATTGACATAAAAGATCCAGCTTACATTCAGTCATTTGAAAAATTAAAACTCTTAATTATAAATGACCCAATTCTTGCATACCCAGACTTCAAGAAAGAATTCAAAGTTACAACAGACGCAAGTAATGTAGCTATAGGAGCGGTACTCTCACAGGAGGGCAAACCAATATGTTTTGCCAGTAGAACGCTCAACAATCATGAGGAAAACTACAGCACAATAGAGAAAGAGTTGTTAGCAATTGTTTGGGCGATAAAATACTTTCGACCCTATCTATTCGGGAGAAAATTTGAAGTTTTAAGTGACCATAAACCATTAGTTTGGTTAAGTAACATAAAAGAACCAAACATGAAACTCCAGCGATGGAAAATAAAACTCAGTAAATACGATTTTAATATTAAATATATTCAAGGAAAAGAAAATCATGTGGCAGATGCCCTTTCACGCATACAAATTGATAAAGAAGAATTAATGATGGCAGACAATAACTCTCAAAACGATAATGACACTACCCTAGCTACTATTCATAGTGCACAGGAAGATAATCAAAGATGTATTCAGATAACCGAAAAACCATTGAACTACTTCAACAGACAAATAAAATTTGAGAAAGGTGAAAAACCTAATCAGTATGACACTCGATATTTTTCCAAAACTTGGATTACTATTAAGTACGAGACAATGACTGCTGAATTTGCAAAAGAAATAATCTTGAAATTGTTTAGTACTCAAAACAGTGTTATGTATTTAGAAGATGAAACAGACTTCAGTATATTCCAAAAAGAATATATGCGCTTAATTAACTCGAAAGTAAAAACAATGAAAGCCTCAGTATTATTGGAAGATATACTCACATATGCAGAAGTCAAAGAGACTATATTAAAAATACATAATGATACCCTACATTCAGGTATCAACAAAGTAGAATTGACATTTAAACAAAAATACTATTACCCAAAATTTTCGGAAGTCATTCAAAACATTATAAACGAGTGTGATGTTTGCAACTTAAGCAAAGCAGAACATCGATCAACAGATCTACCATTTGAAATAACTCCAGAAGTTTTAACTATCAGAGAAAGGTACGTTATTGATTTCTATATAATCAAGAAGAAAACATATTTGTCATGTATAGACGTTTACTCAAAATTCGCAACACTTGTAGCAGTGAACGGAAGAGATTGGTTAGAAACAAAACGAGCATTATTGAGAATATTCAACGATATGGGTAAACCACAGGTTATCAAAGCAGACAAAGATTCATCGTTTATGAGTCTAGCAATTAAACAATGGTTGCAAAAAGAAAATGTGGAAATTCAAATAACCACCAGTAAAACGGGTATATCAGATGTAGAAAGATTGCATAAAACCATAAATGAAAAGTTTCGAATTATTAATACAGATAACAACACTGAAGACAAAGAAACATCAGTTGAAACCATCCTTAACACTTACAATCATAAAATGATACATTTAACAACTGGTCAACCACCAGCAATGATCTTTTTGTATTCAGGTAATCCAAAAACTGATATGCAGGCGAACAAAGAATCAAAAATAAGTAAGCTTAATGAGAAGCGAAAAGAATTTGAGATCGATACACGTTACAGACAAATGCCTGACGCGAGATTAAAGATATCAAATCCATTCAGACAAACAGGAAAAATTGAACAACTTGATGATAAACATTATGAGGAAGAAAACAGGGGAAGAAAAATTACTCATCATAGAAGCAAATTTAAGAAGAAGAAGAAAACTAATAAAAATAAATACATTCCTTAGGTATCACACGGTTGATGTCATTATGGATGATTGTGGCAATTGCACTTAACATATCCGGACAATCAATTAATGCACAAATTATTGAAATCACCCCAATAGTGACCGACCAAGGTTACTTACTATTTGAAACAGGTACAATCGAAATATCAAGCGAATTTGAAAACCATTGCTTTTCAGTCAATTTGACGAACTTAGAATTAGTATATTCTAAAATAAAACAACAAAGTAATCATTTTAAGTATGTACCTCAGATTTCATATTTAATGGATAAGCTAGAAAGAGAAATGAGCGGGTTAAGAATAACCAAAAGAAATAAGAGAGGATTAATTAATATAGTGGGAACAACCTATAAATACTTATTTGGAACATTGGACAATGATGACAAAGAAGAAATCGAACAACAACTACATGTGTTAGCACAGAGTACCATACAGATAAGCGATTTAAATAAAGTAATAAAAGCAATTAATGAAGGAATTGAGGAAATAAATATTTTAAGAGGAAAACTTGATCAATTTAAAATGATGAATATTTTTATGTTTAATATCCAACACTTCATGGAATATATAGAAGATATCGAGATGGGCTTACAATTAACAAGATTAGGAATTTGTAATCCAAAGTTACTAAAACATGACCAATTGATGGACATTAACCAAAAGAGCATTATGAACACTAAGACATCAGCATGGCTGAAATCGGACACAAACAAAATTTTTATTTTATCTCATATCCCTAAATTTATTCAAGATTATCCGAAATATAAAATATTAAGTTATCCTAATAGTAACGGAGAGAAACTCCACGAGAACATGGATGACACATTCTACAGAATTAATAAAGATGTATTTACCAGCAAGGACAGAAAATTAGAAACGAACAAATGTTTTATAAACATTATTAACCAAGAAAGTGCAGAATGTACGTTTAACAAAATTAGAGCTCCATATCTCATTGAATAAATTGAACCTAATATTATAGTCACTTGGAACATAACGCCTACGACGTTGAGTCAGAATTGCGACCATAATAAAATTGTTATTAAAGGAAATCAAATGATTAAAATATTTAACTGTAATGTAGAACTTTTAGACTTCTCAATATCAAATCATCAATCAGATTACACACGAATTTTTACACTCAGAATAATATAACTAAGTTGGAACCGTTACCTTATTTGGAAATAAAAGAAGTCGTATGGTTGAACGAACAAGAAAATAAAATATACAAAATAATAACTATCACCATACTAATCTTAAGCATATTAGCGATAATTGCATACATAATGTATAAATTTAAGAACATACCAAAACAAATATTTATTAGAAATAAGAAAGAAATTAAAAATGAACCAAAGGTTTACCAAGTAAAATATTCCAACGACGATGAAATTGTAATCGAATCAATACCACAACTTTATCCATAATTTTTAAAATAAGAAATAAAAATACAACTATTCGTGTGAGGACACACTTCGATCTAAGGGTAGGGGTAGTAACATATCCCGCATCCAACATATTTTCTTACCACTGTAAATTCACTTACTTATTGAAGCATATTGACCCACTGTAGCGTAAAGCGTGGGATAAACCGTTGCATGCAGATATAAACAAAAATCCAAATTAAAAAACGCAACATAGTTGCAGCCAAACGTAAACATAAGAATAATTGCGAAATCCATACTGACCAATCAGAAGATGCCAGCGAGCCAGCATCTAAACAAAAGACAATTCCTTTGTCTTGGTCTCTGCCACTTGAAAATTGTCACGTAGGTCAAAGCGTCCCTAACCTTTTATATAGAGCATAAGTCAGGAATTGTACTTTAGTCTTAAGATCACCACCACCCGATTCACATCGAATTACAAATAAAGTTTTAAAGCTACAAACGTTTTAATTTTTTTATTTTGGATCTGACTCAAATATTCAATTATGTATATTCCGTTTTTATGTGCAAACTTTTAACCTATCCTTATGGATTTTAAATCTTTTCTTTTTATCTGCTAATGTACAGTTATTTCTATCGTCTATGCTTACTATTTCGTATGGTCCCTTATAACTGTTATCTAGCTTATGTCCTGTGTTTTGTTTTTGGCTAACACTAAGTCTCCTATATTCATGGTTATTCTATTTGTATTTCTATCAAAATTAATTTTTTGTTTTTCTTTAGCTTTACTTACTAACGAGTTAGATCTGTTAACGTCGTATTCATTGCCGTTTTCAGACTTTGGCAATGGTCCAATAGTGTCGATTTGGACTGTATCAAATGCTTTTGTGGGCGTGTCAGTGATTATCATTGGTTCTTTATTATATTTTATAGTTTTGTTTTTGTTACAACATGCGCATTTTTTATACACTTGAAAAGTGTATATTAATTTTGCCCAGAAGTTTGTAACGCATAGAAATATTCATTTCCGACCCCATAAACTATATATATTCTTGATCAGGACGACGAGCTGAGTTCATTTCCACTTGTCCGTCCGTCCGTCTGTCTGTCTGTCTGTCTGTCCGTCTGTCTGTTTCTACGCAAACTAGTCCCTCAGTTTTAAAGCTATCGAGCTGAAATTTTGCACAGAGTCTTCTTTTTACTGCACGCAACTAATATGTCGGAACCGGCCGGATCGGATGACTATATCTTATAGCTGCCATAGGAACGATCGGTCCAAAAATAAGTCTTAGTGAGTTAAACTTTTTTATTTTCCATCGTAGCGTCACCAATCGTAGTATATATTAGTTTTATATGTTTCCACACAATTCGGAAAAAATTTATCAAAATCGGATGACTATAGCATATAGCTGCCATATAAACGGTCGGTCAAAAAACTACTTCTAGTGAGAAAAACTTTTTTGTTTTCCATCGTAGCGTCTCCAATCTTGGTATATATTAGTTTTATATTTTTATACACTTGAAAAGTGTATATTAATTTTGCCCAGAAGTTTGTAACGCATAGAAATATTCATTTCCGACCACATAAACTATATATATTCTTGATCAGGACAACGAGCCGAGTTCAATTCCGTCTGTCCGTCCGTCCGTCTGTCCGTCTGTCTGTCTGTTTCTACGCAAACTAGTCCCTCAGTTTTAAAGCTATCGAGCTGAAATTTTGCACAGAGTCTTCTTTTTAATGCACGCAACTAATATGTCGGAACCGGCCGGATCGGATGACTATATCATATAGCGGCCATAGGAACGATCGGTCGGAAAATAAGTTTTAGTGAGAACAACTTTTTTGTTTTCCATCGTAGCGGCACTAATCCTGGTATATGTTAGTTCTATAAGTTCCTACATCATTCTGGAAAAATGTATCAAAATCGGATCACTATTGCATATAGCTGCCATAGAAACGGTCGGTCAAAAAACTAGTTCTAGTGAGAAAAACTTTTTTGTTTTCTATTGTAGCGTTACTAATCTTGGTATATGTTACTTTTATATGCTTTCATATGATACAGAAAAAATTTATCAAAATCGGATGACTATATTATATAGCCCCCATAGAAACGGTCGGTCAAAAAACTAGTTCTTGTGAGAAAAACTTTTTTGTTTTCTATCGTAGCGTCACCAATCTTGGTATATATTAGTTTTATATGCTTTCACATAATTTTGAAAAAATTTATCAAAATCGGATGACTATAGCATATATCTACCATAGGACCGATCGGTCGGAAAATGTGTTTTACTAAGAAAAGTTTTTTTATGGTTTAAAATTTTTATTATCAATGATTTAAAAATTTTAAATATTTGATATCTATATCCTATATATATTTCACCGGTTAAATCAGATGAAGTAAAGTTTTTCAAGTGTATTAAAACTTCGGCACAGTCGAAGTTAGTTTTGCCTTCTCGTTTTTGAATAAAATATTCGGGAAGTTGAAAATAAGCTCGACATGTCTTTTAACTTCATATTTGTATAGCGCTTCATATATATTGGGAACCTTAAGACTCTTTTGGGTAATGTGTTTATCATTTTCATTATTTGACACTGTCGCTCTTGAGCGTGTAGTCATTCTCATAATTTTACAAGCTTCGCTTTTCTTTTCTTTTCCAGCTATGAACTCCATTAATGACTGTTATTTCGGATATGTTCAAGGCAATATCTTTAGTGATTTCATTTTCTTTGAAGACAGATATATCTGCTCCTGCGTCAATTAAAAATGTACATATTGAGTTATTTAGTGTTGACTTTGTGTGGATACAGTTGCCCAAATTTAAATTAAATGTATAGACCAGTGTAGGGCATACAATACAATCATATTTTAGCTATGCATGTGTGCGTGGGAACCGATACGAAATTCACTGCATACGTACGCGTTCTACACTGGCTTATAGTGTCGGTGTGCGACGTCACTGCTACAGCGACCTTAGCCTATGCACACGCTATGCGGACGCGCCCTACACTGGTATAGACTGATCGTGTTACGCTATTTATTGTTGATTTTGTGGCGGAGGCGGTTGGTTTTCCGAGGGTGGTTCGCTATTCATGGTGCGAACGTTTTGCGAATTTCTGTTATTATATTGATTAGTTTGTTACAATTATTGTTTCTGTTTCGGTTGTTGTAACCGTAACGATTGTTCTGATTTTGGTTCTGATAACTATTATAATTTCTATTACCGTAGTTATCAGCACGACTTTGATATTGATTTTGGTATTAGCCTCGGTTCTGACCGAGTCCTCTTTGACCTTGTTGCTTGTTGTAGTAATTGTTTCTGTAGTAGTACATTACAGAATCTGCATGGCCCGTGTGTTCCGTGCATGTAGTAATAAATTTGGAAATTGCATCATTCATAGTGTTGAATGTGCCAGCTTCCATAACAAGTTTGACTTTGTTAATGGAGCAATTTTTAGTCATTGCCTTTATAGCGTTTTGTGTAGAATATCTTGTTGCTAGTTCTACCGAAATGCCATCAGATATATAGACAGATTCAAGGGACTTTGTCAGCTGTTCAACTTCTTTTGTGTATTGATTTGCTGTTTTGTTTTTCTGCTGGAGATTCATCAGTTTTGCAGAAATAACTTCTACTGATTCTCCTTTAACCGAGTTCTTTAATTTGTCTATAACTTGTGTTAATGTGGCTTCTGTTCCAATGAGATTTCGTGCAGGACCTTTAAGCTTTGTTTTTACAAGGTCTACTGCCGTACTGTCATGTGTGTCTTTAATTGAATTCACAAGCTGGAGCGCATCTAAAAAGCTTTGTAAATTTTCTGCCTTTCCGTCAAACTCTGGAATAAGCTTACTGGCGGTGTTTAGGAATTCTATTACTGTTTGAGGCATTTTGGTTTCTTCTTCGCTTTGTTCAGAAATGGAATTTTTTCAGCTACCTCTGGTTCAGGTAGTGTTTTAAATATTGTTGGGGTATCTAAAGATGAAGATAGTATTATTCCCAACGTATGTTTCTCTGTTAAGACAAGTAATCTTTCCTTTAAGCGCGTGTAAACTACAACGGCTTGTAATCTTTGCAAGGAATCTAAGTGTTGTTGACTTACTCTTATTATTTCCCTGATACTATTAAGACTTTCTACTAAAATGATAGTGTGTTTGTTCAAAGTTGTCGTACTGATTGCATTGTTTTTGTTTAGGCACTTGTACGATTTGTCGAATTGATCTTTAATTTCCTGTAGTCTTCCTAGTGTAATTTTCCATTCCATAATCTATAGCTTTACCAAAGAAAAAAAAAATTGAAATGCATTAGCTGCAATATTTATACCTGATTTAATGACATTGCTCTTGTCATATATCTTTTCTTTAATTGTTTTTTATGAGTGCTAAATTTTTTAAGCGCAAGGTGAAGGATCAGGACTAACGTTATTATGAGCAACATTATTTGATCTATTCCAAAACCGTTTTCTATTATTTTTACCTCGATTACAACATTCGCCGAGGCGTTTTCTAACTTTGACTGTTGTTTTTAAAATGGAATATATATTGTATTTATTGGGTTAATAAAATTAGTCATTAAGACTATGTTGTTGCCATTATTGATATTTATACACTTGAAAAGTGTATATTAATTTTGCCCAGAAGTTTGTAACGCATAGAAATATTCATTTCCGACCCCATAAACTATATATATTCTTGATCAGGACGACGAGCCGAGTTCATTTCCGCTTGTCCGTCCGTCCGTCTGTCTGTCCGTCTGTCCGTCTGTTTCTACGCGAACTAGTCTCTCAGTTTTAAAGCTATCGAAATTTTGCACAGAGTCTTCTTTTTAATGCACGCAACTAATATGTCGGAACCGGCCGGATCGGATGAGTATATCATATAGCTGCCATAGGAACCATCCAAAAACTAGTTCTAGTGAGAAAAACTTTTTTGTTTTCTATCGTAGCGTCACCTATCCTGGTATTTATTAGTTTTATATATTTTCACACAATTCTGGAAAAATTTATCAAAATCGGATGACTATAGCATATAGCTGCCATATAAACGGTCGTTCAAAAAACTAGTTCTAGTTATAAAAACGTTTTTTTTTAATCTTGGTATATGTTAGTTTTATATGCTTCCACATAATTCTGGAAAAATGTATCAAAATCGGATCACTATAGCATATAGCTGCCATAGGAACGATCGGTCGAAAAATAAGTCTTTGTGAGAAAAACTTTTTTGATTTCCATCGTAGCGTCTCCAAATGTAGTATATATTTGTTTTATATGTTTCCACACAATTCTGATAAAATTTATCAAAATCGGATGACTATAGCATATAGCTGCCATATAAACGGTCGGTCAAAAAACTACTTCTAGTGAGAAAAACTTTTTTGTTTTTTATCATAGCGTCCCCAATCTTGGTATATATTAGTTTTATATGCTTTCACATAATTTTGAAAAAATTATAAAATCGGATGACTATAGCATATAGCTGCAATAGGACCGATCGGTCGGAAAATGTGTTTTACTAAGAAAAGTTTTTTTTATGGTATCAAATTTTTATTAGCAATGATTTAAAAATTTTAAATATCTGATAACTATATCTTATATATATTTTACCGGTTAAATCAGTTGGAGTAAACTTTTTCAAGTGTATTAAAACTTCGCCACAGTCGAAGTTAGCTTTGCCTTCTCGTTTTATTATTATTTAATTTTTTCGCTTGTGATTGTGCAACGGGCTGTTGTGTGCCTTTCTTATTTTCTTGTCTTAGTTGGAGTTTTCTTTTTAAGGCATCTAATTCATTTGTTAACTCAATAGCATCTTACCAAGTTGGTGGTGGTTGATTTGTGTAAAGAATGAATTTAATATAATTAATTCTTTGTTTATCTTTATATAATTGTCCACCACGTTTACGTGGGCCTTTAGTCTGTGCAATTTTAGTTAGTTTCGCTTCTTTTTTGCGAGCTCGTCTTGCACGGTATTCTTCGATTGTTACTCGTACACTCATTATTAAGATTACGATTTTTAAGTCAATTTCAACCATAACCAACATACAATCACAAACAAACAAACCGAAATAATGATTTTACATCTTGTTTTTGAAGAATACTTCATGAAGAAATATTAGTATTTTTATATTGCCAATCTGGCAAAGAATTGGGTGTGTTTGAAAAGCTTATAGCATCTGAATTGTGAATGGAAGAAAAATATTTGTGTTTCGTGAATTTACTTAAATTATTACATTTTTCTACCTAGAAGGTTACACCGGCTATTATGCCTTTGGTGCTCAAGAAGCCTTGCCGGGATGTTAGCAAGTCTTTTACAAACGAATCTTTACATTTCATTATGTTCTTAAGTTTTTAAATTTTTATTTTATATATTTTTTTTTTTGGAAATTGTATTTTATTTTTATTTAGCTTATAATAATGTTTCGTTGGCGCACTTTGTTGCACTGTCGATCTTCATTATAGTTGTCCTTTTTATACCCGTTACTCGTAGAGTAAAAAGGGTATACTAAGTTCGTGCAAATGTATGTAACAGGCAGAGGGAAGCATTTCCGACCCCACAAAGTATATATATTCTTGATCAGCATCAATAGCCGAGTCGATATAGACATGTCCGTCTGTCCGTCTGTCCGTCTGTCCGTCCGTCTGTATGAACACCTAGATCTCAGAGATGGTCAGAGATAGAGATTTGAGGTGTATGGAACATATATTTCTTATTTTTGCAGGCAGATCAAGTTTAGTTTTTTTTTTTGCCACGCCCCCCGCCTCTTCCGCAAATTGAAAAAAACCTAATATCTTCCACAATTTTGGAGTTAGGTTGTTTGAACCTTCTAGACATATATTCTACTCATCATTACCTATGGAGCCCCCATACATCGTTTTCCGATCAGATGAACGATAGTAGAGTTGCCACCCCGCAATTTGAAAAACACCTCAAATATCCCGCAATTTTGGATTTAGGTTGATCGAACCTTCAAGACATATATTCTAATCATCATTACCTATCGAGCCCCCATACATCGTTTTCCGATCAGATGAACGATAGTAGAGTTGCCGCCCCCGCAATTTGAAAAGTACCTCATATCCCCCACAATTTTGAAAATAGATTGTTTGAACCTTCTAGACATATATTTTAATAATTATTACCTATCGATCAGCCATACATCATTTACTGATCAGATGAACGATAGAAAAGTTGCCGCCCCCGCATTTTGAAAAAAATCTCATATCTTCCACAATTTTGAAAATACACTGTTCAAACCTTCTAGACATATATCTTAATCCTCATTATCTATCGATCCGCCATACATAATTTTTCGATCAGATGAACTATTTATGAGTTGCCGCCCCCGCAATTTGAAAAATACCTCATATCTCCCACAATTTTGAAAATAGATTATTCGAACCCTATAGACATATATTTTAATCATCACTACCTATCGATCCGCCATGCATCGTTTCCTGATCAGATGAACGATAGAAAAGTTCACGCCCCCGCAATTTAAAAAAATACCTCAAATCACCCACAATTTTGAAAATAGATTGTTTGAACCCTCTAGACATATATTTTAATAATTATTACCTATCGATCAGCCATACATCATTTCCTGATCAGATGAGCTATAGTAGAGTTGCCTCCCCCGCAAATTGGAAAGAAACTCATATCTCCCACAATTTGGACATTTTTATATCCTGAGTAACGGGTATATCGAAGTCGAGCAGGGCCGACTTTAACTTACGCTCTCGTTTTTTTTGTTTAGGGCCCCGTTGCTGGTTACTTTTTCTTTTTTTTTTACAAACGGTCGACCGTTTATCGTCTGGTACCGGTGCCGGGATGCACAGGTAACGGGTTTCTGTTTTAACTAAGATTTTCGTCTTGTGGCAGTGGTGATTAATCTTGAATTTTGCTTATTTTGTGTTCACTTTATTTTATGAAAGGCGGCCGTTATTCTGCTGCCATTGAAGATAATTGTGTTCTTTAAAGATCCATTATGTGGATCAAATGTTTTGGGCTCGGCGCCCAAAACTGGCAGGATCGCCATGTAGTGAAAAGATATTGTCCAGTCGGTTCTTTAGTCAAACATAAAGTTTGGCTGCGCTTATGGGTATATATATGTACCAGTAAATAAGTTTGAGCGGCCGCTCTCATGCGGTGCTTTTACATACATATAAACAAAAGGCTTAAATTACAGTTTGAGCGGCAGCGCCGGGCTAAATGAGAAATGCATACTCAGCGTAGGGCTGGCTGCCTATAGTACTTATATGAGTGTATTAGACATATGTATATAATATGTTTTATAAATGTAAGTAAATATATTTCTTCTTATCGCAACTTCGTATTTAAGTAGAGGTATGTGTACAGTGAGTACATGCTATGATGTCTCTAATGCACGCATACTATAGTATGGCGGATCGATAGGTAATGATGATTAAAATATATGACTAGAAGGTCCGAACAATCTATTTTCAATATTGTGGGAGATATGAGGTTTTTTTTCATATTGCGGGGTCGGGAGGGGGCGTAGCAAAATTTGAAACAAACTTGATCTGCGTGCAGACAATACAAGTCTACACTGAAAAAATTGTAGCTTTAGCTCTTATAGTCTCTGAGATCAAGGAGTTCATACAGACAGACGGACAGACGGACAGGTCTATATCGACTCGGCTATTGATGCTGATCAAGAATATATATACTTTATGGAGTCGGATATGCTTCCTTCTGCCTGTTACATACATTTGCACGAACTTAGTATACCCTTTTTACTCTACGAGTAACGGGTATTAAAATTACAAGAATCGACCCAGAGGATTCAAAGATATAAGTAAAACAAGTAAGAAAGTCGGTCAAGCCCGACTGTAATATACTCTGTACCTGTTTGTATATAACTTGCTGCCCATCGCGATTACGGGCAGTGCTGCCCAGCGTAATTATTTGATTTGCTTATAACTCGAATATCGTTCATCTGATCTGGAAACGTTGTATGGTGGATCGATAAGTAATGACGATTAAAAAATATGCCTAAAAGGTTCAAACACTCTGTCTTTAAAATTGTGGAAGCTGTTAGATTTGTTCAAATTGTGGGGGTTGCAACTCTGCCATCGTTCATCTGATCGGAAAATGATGTATGGGGGCTTGATAAGTAATGATGAGTAGAATATATGTCTACAAGGTTCGAAAAACCTAACTCCAAAATTGGGGGATATTTGAGGTGTTTTTTAAATTGAGGGGGTGGCAACTCTACTATCGTTTATCTGATCGGAAAACGATGTATGGGGGCTCAATAAGAAATGATGAGTAGAATATATGTCTAGAAAGTTCAAACAACCTAACTCAGAAATTGGGGGATATTTGAGGTGTTTTCAAAATTGCGAGGGTGGCAACTCTACTATCGTTCATCTGATCGGAAAACGATGTATGGGGGCTCAATAAGAAATGATGAGTAGAATATATGTCTTGAAAGTTCAAACAACCTAACTCCAAAATTGGGGGATATTTGAGGTGTTTTCAAAATTGCGGGGGTGGCAACTCTACTATTGTTCATCTTATCGGAAAACGAAGTATGGGGGCTCGATAAGAAATTATGAGTAGAATATATGTCTAGAAAGTTCAAACAACCTAACTCCAAAATTGCGGGATATTTGAGGTGTTTTCAAAATTGCGGGGGTGGCAACTCTACTATTGTTCATCTTATCGGAAAACGAAGTATGGGGGCTCGATAAGTATTGATGAGTAGAATATATGTCTAGAAGGTTCGAACAACCTAACCCCAAAACTGTGGAAGATATGAGGTTTTTTACAATTTGCGGGGGAAGCAGGGGGCGCACAGTGGTCGATTTTATAGGTCAAAAATTAAAAAGTCAAAGTAAAAAATTTGTCTCCAAATGTGTCATCACTATTTCTTAAAACAACATGAAATTTAATAGTAAAGTTGCTTTTGTTCTATTTCAATCGTACCCTTTACGAATACATACATAAGAGAGAGAATAAAAACACGTCGACTTTGCTGCTTGAGACGCATAAAAGTGAGCTCTTTCTGGAAAAATTTAATTAAAATATTAAATCATTTGGTATCGCCGCGCATTAAAATGAATATTGAAAAAGAGGTATTAACTATATATTTGAGTTGTTATCATGTTATAACATCTTGTGGTTTTGTTATAAAATGTGTTTTTTCTCAGTGCCATTGTGAGTGTTGTAATCAGCCAAATAGTTAAATTTCACGCAAAGTAAAAGTTGTGTTTCCCGTCATTCCCCGGAATGAAACTTTTTTTATAATATTAGTTAATGTTATAAGATTCTACAACTGGTTATTTAAGCTGCGAGCCTTTGCGCCCCTTTGAGTTATCTTCAATAACACAAAGCGGTCTTTTGGATTTTTGGCAGCTTTGTTGTGGGAATTTTTGTGCTATGTTGTTGTTTTCTTGATTTGTGCTTCGTATTGCTGTTCTGTTGTAATTTATGTACCAAAATGTAGCTGATTTAAATAATTATTTTAAATTAAAATGAAAATAGAAAGCTAACATCGGCTACGCCGATGTTTTAAATACCCTTGCAGTTTTTGAAAGGCGCTACCATTGATAACAAAAAAGTTTTTCTCATTAGAATTAGTTTTTAGACCGATCGTTCCTATGGCAGCTATATGCTATAGTCAACCGATTTTAATAACTTTTTCCAGAATTGTGTGGAAGCAAATAAAACTAATATATACCACGATTAAAGTTGCTACGATGGAAAAGAAAAAAGTTTTTCTTACTAGAACTAGTTTTTGACCGTCCGTTTATATGGCAGCTATATGCTATAGTCATCCGATTTCGATCAATTTTTCCAGAATTGTGTGGAAGTATATAAAAATAATATAAACCATGATTGGTGATGCTATGATGGAAAACAAAAAGTTTTTCCGACCGTTTATATGGCAGCTATATGCTATAGTTATCCGATTTTAATAAATTGTTTCCAAAATTGTGTGGAAGCATTTAAAACTAATATATACCACGACTGGTGACGCTACGATGGAAAATAAACAAGTTTTTCTCACTAGAACTAGTTTTTGGACCGATCGTTCCTATGGCAGCTATATGATATAGTCATCCGATCCGGCCGATTCCGACAAATGTGCAGCGTATTTGTATTTAAAGACTTTTTGCAAAGTTTGGTCAAGATAGCTTTAAAACTGAGGGAGGAGATAGCATAGAAACAGACGGACGGACAAACGAAAATGAACTCAGCTCGTCATGCTGATCAAGAATATATATACTTTATGGGGTCGGAAATACTTCCTTCTACGCGTTACAAACATCGCGACAATTTTAATATACCCTCTGCAAGGGTATAAAAACGCTGACGTTGGATGGTTTGACAGAAAAAATTGCGTCGAACCGAGGTGGCGAACAGCTGTTGCCTTTATTTTCAATACAAATGAGTAGGCCACATCATACACGAACTGTTCATGCCGAACTCGAATCGTTCAAAAAGAGAGGTTTGATGCTCGAATTTTCGAACTCGCCTGCTTTGCCTGCAAATGAAATGGGCAATCATATGTTTTGCACTGCCCCCAGTTAATGCTCAATGCAACTGATAACACTCAAGTCTCTCAAATTTTACTCTCTTTGTATGATTGTTGTGAGCGTATGTTCGACTGCTAATGCGGCGCGAGTTCGTCGGCAGAAAAGAGAAGCTGAGCAGACTTTCAGTCTAGATATATCTAGGCAGTGGTCGCCAGAAGATGCTGTTGAAGAGTTCAAATTTTTGGAGGTGTCTCAATCGGAGTGGAAAAAGTGCTTCGACAATTGTTTTGAGCGCATGCAAAAGTGTATAAATCTTGCTGGAGAATACTTTCAAATTGGTTTGAGCGCATGCAAAAGTGTATAAATCGTGCTGGAGAATACTTTGAAAAACAATAAAACCATTTTTGATCATAAATATTCGCGTTTTCATTATTAGGCCAGAAATATATATAGCAACTTGCGTACCTACACACGTACGCGTTGCCGAGTTGTACATATGTACAACATACGCCTAAAATTGTGATGACATTTACATTTCTTTTTGCACCCAAAACACGTGGTTTCATGCATAAATACATATGTATGTACTAGTTTATTTGTAAATAGTACGTACAAACATATGTACATATGCATACAGAAGCGTTGCGTGGCCGAATCATACATTATGTATGTACGTATGGATGAAACTCACATTTTGCCAATTCTGCTTTTGTCATTTTGCCTTACAACACGTGGTACATACATGCATACACGTAGACACGCATATACGTAGACATGCATATAACCAAAATATTACCGCGGATCACAGTCAAGCGGCCTGGCAAAAAATTAAAGTTTGATTTATGACAAGTGTTTTCATATTTGTATGTTCTTGTGCATGGATGTGTAGATTAAACCACGTGTTTTGGCTATAAGAAATCTAAATACAATTATAATCTTCTGCGTATGTAAATATATATGTACATATGTACGACTTGGCGATGCAACGCGTATGTATGTAGGTATGTATACGTACATATGTTTGTACACTAAAATAAAATAAATAAATAAGAAAATAAATATTTATTTATGAATAATCGTGTGCACATGTTCTTGTGCAACTTATTTATATACACTGTTAAACCTAATTATATATGTAGGTATGTTTATACCCGTTACTCGTAGAGTAAAAAGGGTATACTAAGTTCGTGCAAATGTATGTAACAGGCAGATCAGCATCAATAGCCGAGTCGATATAGACCTGTCCGTCTGTCCGTCCGTCCGTCTGTCCGTCTGTCTGTCTGTCCGTCTGTCTGTATGAACACCTAGATCTCAGAGACTATAAGAGCTAGAGCTACCATTTTTTCAGTGTAGACTTGTGTTGTCTGCACGCAGATCAAGTTTGTTTTAAATTTTTGCCACGCCCCCTCCCGCCCCCGCAATATGAAAAAAACCTTATATCTCCTACAATTTTGAAAATAGATTGTTCGAACCTTCTAGACATATATTTTAATCATCATTACCTATCGATCCGCTATACATCATTTCTTGATCAGATGAACAATAGAAAAGTTCACGCCCCCGCAATTTGAAAAAAAACTCATATCTTCCACAATTTGTGATCTAATATAATATTCTTAAAAAAAAACCTTACCCTGAGTAACGGGTATATTAAAGTCGAGCAGGGCCGACTTCAACTTACGCTCTCGTTTAAATTGCGGGGGCGTGAACTTTTCTATCGTTCATCTGATCAGGAAACGATGTATGGCGGATCGATAGGTAGTTATGATTAAAATATATGTCTAGAGGGTTCGAATAATCTATCCTCAAAATTCTGGGAGATATGAGGTATTTCCGAATTGCGTGGGTGGCAACATTACTACCGTACATCTGATCGGGAATTGATGTATAGTGGATCGATAGGTAATGAGGATTAAAACATATGTCTAAAAGGTTTGAACAGTCTATTTTCAAAATTGTGGGAGATATGAGGTTTTTTTCAAATTGCGGGGGCGGCAACTCTACTATCGTTGATCTGATCGAAAAATGATGTATGGCGGATCGATAGGTAATGATGATTTAGATATATGTCTAGAAGGTTTGAACAGTCTATTTTCAAAATTGTGGGAGATATAAGGTTTTTTTCATATTGCGGGGGCGTGAGGGGGCGTGGCAAAAATTTGAAACAAACTTGATCTGCCTGCAGACAATACAAGTCTACACAGAAAATTTGGTAGCTCTAGCTCTTATAGTCTCTGAGATCTAGGTGTTCATACAGACAGACGGACAGACAGACAGACGGACAGACGGACGGACGGACAGACGGACAGGTCTATATCGACTCGGCTATTGATGCTGATCTGCCTGTTACATACATTTGCACGAACTTAGTATACCCTTTTTACTCTACGAGTAACGGGTATAATGATTGTTCTAGTTCAACCGATTTAAGCAGCACAAATAACGATTTATATATTGTCTCGTCTTCAATCCAATAAAAAACGAGAGCGTAAGTTGAAGTCGGCCCTGCTCGACTTCGATATACCCGTTACTCAGGGTAAGGTTTATTTCAGAATATTTTCTTGAATCACAACATGCCCACATTGTTTTTTTTTCCAAATTGCGGGGGTGGCAACTCTACTATAGCTCATCTGATCGGGAAATTATGTATGGAGGATCGATAAGTAATAATGATTAAAATACATGTCTAGAAGGTTTGATTAGTCTATTTTAAAAATTGTGGGAGATATGAGGTATTTTTCAAATTGCGGGGAATTGAACTTTCCTATCGTTCATCTGATCAAGAAATGATGTATGGCGGAACGATAGGTAATGCTGATTAAAATATATGTCTTAAAGGTTTTAACAATGTATTTTCAAAATTGTAGGAGATATGAGCTATTTTTCAAATTGCGGGGGCGGCAACACTTCTAGCGTTCTTCTGATCAGGAAATGATATATGGCGGATCGATAGGTAATGATGATTCAAATATATGTCTAGAAGGCTCTAACAATCTATTTTCCAAATTGCAGGAGATATGAGGTATTTTCCAAATTGCAACTCCTCTATCGTTCATCTGATCAGAAAATGATGTATGGCGGATCGATAGGTAATGAAGACTAAAATATATGTCTAGAAGGTTAGAACAATCTATTTTCAAAACTGTGGGAGATATGAGGTTTTTTTCATATTGTTGGGGCGGGAGTGGCGTGGCAAAAATTTGAAACAAACTTGATCTGCGTGCAGACAAAACAAGTCTACACTGAAAAAATAGAAGGCTAACATCGGCTACGCCAATGTTTTAAATACCCATGCAGTTTTTGAAAGGCGCTACCATTGATAACAAAAAAGTTTTTCTCATTAGAGTTAGTTTTTAGACTCTAACTTAAATGGGGTATGACCCCAAACATAGTTCGATGGATCTACACGGCAATCGTTAGACCGGTCCTACTGTACGGAGTAACAGTATGGTGGCCGGTCCTGGAAAAGACAGCCCAGCAGCGCAGATTCTCCAAGGTTCAGCGCATGGCTGAAATTTGCATCACTGGTGCACTCCGCACCACTCCTAGTGACGCTCTCGATGCTATCCTGAACATATCCCCTATTGAGCAGATGGGATATAGGGTAGCTACCTTCTCTGCTCTTCGCTTGAGAGAATCGAAACAATGGCGAACAGCCAACTTCGGTCACTCTAGCATCCTTCAGGGAAACTCCCTCCTTCCTACAGTCACTGACTACTGTATCCCAACAGAACACCTCTCTACCCCCTTCCACATCTTCATCCCTTCTAGAGAAGAGTGGAATCAGGGTCCGCCAGGACCGCAGAACTCAATACAAATATATACTGATGGCTCGAAACTCGATAATAGAGTGGGTGGCGGTGTATACTCCGAAGTACTCGGCATCAGTCATTCTTTCAGACTACCGGACCACTGTAGTGTCTTTCAGGCCGAAATCCTTGCGATCAAGGAAGCCTTAATATGTGCACAGTACTCATCTCAGACGCTGAGTACAATAAGCATCTACTCTGACAGCCAAGCCGCCATTAAAGCACTTGGCTCAATATCCACCAACTCGGTATCAGTTAGCGACTGTCGCAGATCTCTCCAGGAGATGGCAGAACAGTCCTATATAAGCCTTATCTGGGTCCCAGGTCACAGGGATATAGAGGGCAATTGCAAAGCAGACGAACTCGCGAGACAAGGGACTACCACCGACCTCCTTCCTGATAAGGAAAATGTAGGTATGCCCATGGCTACGTGTAGGCTCATCATTAAGGAACTTTTCGACCAGAAAGCTACTCAAAAATGGCGGTCAGTCAGTACCTGCAGGACAGCGCGACTGACTTGGCCAGATCGCAGCGAAAAACGCTCTTTGGACCTATGCAAGCTCGGCAGAGCAAACTGCGCAGCAGTTGTCAGGTCAATCACAGGACACTGGCTGGTCGGTACACATGCCGCCAGACTTGGTGCCCCCTACAACGACTTCTGCAGAAGCTGTAGGGACGAGGAAGAAGTGGAATCTACCTCACACTTTTTCTGCTCGTGCCCTGCTCTAAGTCGTCGAAGAAAGAAATTCCTAGGCTCATACTTACTAACCGATATTTCCGAACTCTCGGTCATATCCCCAAGACAAATCTCAGGATTCATACAGGCATCAGGATGGACCTAGCCCCATAATATGTTCCTACAATAATGGAACTATATAAATAAGTTGTAAAAATTTTTAGGCCCCATAAATAGGAGGAATGGATGCGGAAAGAGTCCGCAAGCGGCATCACAACGGGTCAACTCAATGGCCTAAGTGTGTTGAAGGGTCTCCCCCCTTCAGCAACCGCCCTAACCTAACCTAACCTAGTTTTTAGACCGATCGTTCCTATGGCAGCTATATGCTATAGTCATCCGATTTCCATAAATTTTTCCAGAATTGTGTGGAAGTTTATATAAATAATATATACCACGATTGGTTATGCTACGATGGAAAACAAAAAAGTTTTTCTCACTAGAACTAGTTTTTGGACCGACCGTTTATATGGCAGCTATATGGTATTGTCATCTGATTTTGATAAATTTTTCCAGAATTGTGTGGAAGCTTATAAAATTAATAAATATCACGATTGGTGACGCTACGTTGGAAAAAAAAAAGTTTTTCCCACTAGAACTAGTTTTTGGACCGACCGTTTATATGGCAGCTATATGCTATAGTCATCCGATTTTTAATAATTTTTCCAGAATTGTGTGAAAGCATTTAAAACTTATATATACCACGATTGGTGACGCTACGATGGAAAACAAACAAAAGTTTTTCTCACTAGAACTAGTTTTTGGACCGATCATTCCTATGGCAGCTATATGATATAGTCATCCGATCAGGCCGATTCCGACAAATGTGCAGCGTATTTGTATTTAAAGACTTTTCGCAAAGTTTGGTCAAGATAGCTTTAAAACTGAGGGAGGGATAGCTTAGAAACAGACTGACAGACGGACGGACAGACGGAAATGAACTCAGCTCGTCATGCTGATCAAGAAAAAAAATTTAATAAAATTAAAATTAGAATAATTAAATTTTCATTTTAATTTAAAATAATTATTTAAATCAGCTACATTTTGGTACATAAATTACAACAGAACAGCAATACAAAGCACAAATCAAGAAAACAACAACATAGCACAAAAATTCCCACAACAAAGCTGCCAAAAATCAAAAAGACCGCTTTGTGATATTGAAGATAACTCAAAGGGGCGCAAAGGCGCGCAGCTAAAATAAACAGTTTTAGAATCTTATAACATTAACTAATTTTATAAAAAACGAGAAGGCAAAGCTAACTTCGACTGTGCCGAAGTTTTAATACACTTGAAAAACTTTACTCCAACTGATTTAACTGGAAAAATATATATAGGATATAGATATCAGATATTTAAAATTTTTAAATCATTGATAATAAAAAAATTTAATACCATAAAAAAAAACTTTTTCTTAGTAAAACACATTTTCCGACCGATCGTTCCTATGGCAGCTATATGCTATAGTCATCCGATTTTGATAATTTTTTTCGAAATTATGTGAAAGCATATAAAACTAATATATACCAAGATTGGGGACGCTACGATAAAAAACAAAAAAGTTTTTCTCACTAGAAGTAGTTTTTTTACCGTCCGTTTATATGGCAGCTATATGCTATAGTCATCCGATTTTGATAAATTTTTTTAGAATTGTGTAGAAACATATAAAACAAATATATACTACGATTGGAGACGCTACGATGGAAATCAAAAAAGTTTTTCTCACAAAGACTTATTATTCGACCGATCGTTCCTATGGCAGCTATATGCTATAGTGATCCGATTTTGATAAATTTTTTCAGAATTGTGTGAAAGCATATAAAACTAACATATACCAAGATTAGTGACGCTACGATGGAGAACAAAAAAGTTTTTCTAACTAGAACTTGTTCTTAGACCGATTGTTCCTATGGCAGCTATATGATATAGTTATCCGATCCGGCCGGTTCCGACATATTAGTTGCGTGCAGTAAAAAGAAGACTCTGTGCAAAATTTCAGCTCGATAGCTTTAAAACTGAGAGACTAGTTCGCGTAGAAACAGACGGACAGACGGACAGACAGACGGACGGACGGACAAGCGGAAATGAACTCAGCTCGTCGTCCTGATCAAGAATATATATAGTTTATGGGGTCGGAAATGAATATTTCTATGCGTTACAAACTTCTGGGCAAAATTAATATACACTTTTCAAGTGTATAAAAAGTTTCATTTCGGGGAATGCCGGGACACACAACTTTTACTTTGGGTGAATTTTAACTATTTGGCTGACTACAACACTCACAATGGCACTGAGAAACGAGAGCGTAAGTTAAAGTCGGCCCTGCTCGACTTCCATATTCCCATTACTCAGGGTAAGGTTTATTTAAGAATATTTTTTTAGATCACAACATGCCTAAATTGTTAGAGATAAGAGTTTTTTTTCCAAATTGCGGGGGTGGCAACTCTTTAGCTCATCTGATCGGGAAATAATGATTAATGTTGATTAAAATATATGTCTAGAAAGTTCGAACCATCTATCATCAAAATTGTGGGAGATATGAGGTATTTTCCAAATTGCGTGGGTGGAAACTCTGCTATCGTTCATCTGATCGAGAAATTATGTATGGCGGATCGATAGGTAATGATGATCATAATATATGTCTAGAAGGTACGAATAATGTATTTTCAAAATTGTGGGAGATATGAGGAGTTTTCAAATTGGGGGGCGGGAGGGGGCGTGGCGAAAATTTGAAGCAAACTTGATCTGCGTGCAGACAATACAAGTCTACACTGAAAAAATATTAGCTCTAGCTCTTATAGTCTCTGAGATCTAGGTGTTCATACAGACGGACAGACAGACGGACAGACAGACAGACAGACGGACATGTCTATATCGACTCGGCTATTGATGCTGATCAAGAATATATATACTTTATGGGGTCGGAGATGCTTCCTTCTGCCTGTTACATACATTTGCACGAACTTAGTATACCCTTTTTACTCTACGAGTAACGGGTATATAAATACATTTTATAACAAAACCACAAGATGTTATAACATAATAACAACTCAAATATATAGTTAATACCTCTTTTTTCAATATTCATTTTAATGCGCTGCGATACCAAATGATTTAATATTTTAATTAAATTTTTCCAGAAAGAGCTCACTTTTATGCGTGTCAAACAGCAAAGTCGACGTGTTTTTATTCTCTCTCTTATGTATGTATTCGTAAAGAAAACGATTGAAATAGAACAAAAGCAACTCTACTATTAAATTTCATGTTATTTAATGAAATTGTGATGACACATTTGGAGACAAATTTTTTACTTTGACTTTTTTATTTTTGACCTATGAAATCGACCACTGTGCGCCCCCCGCTTCCCCCGCAAATAGTAAAAAGCCTCAAATCTTCCACAGTTTTGGAGAAGGGTTGTTCAAACCTTCTAGACATATATTCTACTCATCAATACTTATCGAGCCCCCGTACAAAGTTTTCCGATCAGATGAACGATAGTAGAGTTGCCACCCCCGCAATTTAAAACGAGAACGTAAGTTAAAGTCGGCCCTGCACGACTTCAATATACCCGTTACTCTGGGTAAGGTTGCCCAAATTGTGGGAGATATGAGGAATTTTTCAAATTGCGGGGGCGGGAACTTTTTTATGGTTCATCTGATCGAAAAATGATGTTTGGCGGATCGATTGGAAATGATGATTAAAATATATGTCTAGAAGGTTCGAACAATCTATTTTCAAAATTGTGGGAGATATGAGGTTTATTCATGTTGCGGTGGCGGGAGGGGGCGTGGCAAAAATTTGAAACAAACTTGATCTGCGTGCAGAAGATACAAGTCTACACTGAAAAAATGGTAGCCCTAGCTCCTATAGTTCCTGAGATCTAGGTGTTCATACAGACGGACGGACAGACAGACGGACATGTCTATATCGACTCGGCTATTGATGCTGATCAAGAATATATATACTTTATGGGGTCGGAGATGCTTCCTTCTGCCTGTTACATACATTTGCACGAACTTAGTATACACTTTTTACTCTACGAGTAACGGGTATAGAAACACCTCAAATATCCTTGGTCTACGCAGCGGGAAAACAACGCTAACAGGTGCTGCGGAATCGCACGCCACAGAGCCTTGAAGATCCTACCTGTGATGCCGTCCATACCAGGCGAGCGCCTGCTCTTCAACCTGGCGACACAAACATCCACCTCGAAGGCTTCGAGGGTTGGTGGTGCCTCTTCCGGGTTGGCGATGTCCGCAACAGGGAAAAGTTGCGGAGAAGCACACTCGCGCAGTCGTGCCATGTTACGACTAGCTCGCCACTCGAACGAAGGCAACCAAACTCGGTAGTCTTCTTTCGTCCCCGTCATATTCTGTAGACGTGCCCCCATGGATCGTCTCGATGGTCTCCCACGAAGCGACGCCAGTTATCCTCCTTCGCCTTCAGGATGAGCTTCTTGTACTGCCCAGAGGAATTCCTCAGTGCAGAAACAAGTTGCTCGGCCTCATCGCTATCGCAGCGACGGGCATCCTGGAGCAGACGCCTCAGTCTCCGGACCTCTTGGCGCTTGGAGCTTAGTTCGGCGGTCCACCAAACTACTCTCCGTCTAGCTCTCGGCGGTCTGCGTCCTAGCACTTGGTCGCACACATGGTGTACGAGCGAGCGCACTGCAGACACTTGGGCATCCAATGGCGTCTCCGCAAAGTCCTCAGGCAGTTCGGCTGCTAGACGAATCGCTTCCTCACCGAATGATCGCCAACGCGCCTTTGAGACCTTCCAGGACGACACAGGAGCAAAGCTCTCAACTGTGTCTGATGGGTCACGCGTCACCACAACAGTAATAATGTTGTGGTCGCTCAGATCCCACTCGTCCACTCTCCAGTCGTATGTGGCCCACATAGACGCTGCCTCGTTGACGATCGTAACGTCGATATCGATTCGTGCTCTGCGACTGTCGAACGTATATACCTCACTGGCCTCGTTTAGTACAATGGCTCGGCTTCCAAGAACCCACTCGGACTCTAGCTCACCCCGTATGTAGTTCGTGTGGCCCGGAGCATGCTCGGAAAGCTTGCTGAACCACATTGGGAATACAGCGTTCGTGTCAAGGCCAAAGATGACAGGTGTGCTGCTGCCCAGCAGCACATCGTGGACTCGGACGCCAAGGGCAGGGGCTACCTCCTTCATCACCTTCTCGGCGACCTGCCTTCCGGTGACGTTCGGGTCACTGCTGGTGACCACCGCGGACCACGTCTCAACTGGCTTGTTGATCCGTGGGGCGGCAACGGGGCCAGCAGGGACGGCAGCAATTCCAGCTGCGTTGGGGGCAGCAGAAGCCACGGGGTAGACAGCTGGGGCTGCGGGCGTCTGAGCAGACACCTCCAACGCAGAGTTCCGCAACAGCAGCGCTACGACGAGCTCGTCATAACGCTTGATCGCCGCGTGAACAGCGTGAGCAGCCTCAGCCTCCATTCGACCACGGGTAACGGCATCCTCGACGCTGAGCTGCACAGCAGACAGCTCAGCCAATACCGCAGACGCACCTCCAGCGACGATTTCCGGCGCTTTGCAGCGCGGAACCACTGGCGGTTTGGCACGCGCAGAAGCAGCATCCAGGGCAGCGGCTAGGGCAGGGGCGGGGCTAGGGACGGCGGCAGGGGTAGCGGCAGAAGCAGCAGTAGTTTTTCGCGACTTTTAGCCCGGACACGAACCGAAAGCTCGCGCTAGCTGACAAAAGCTTGCTGGTATACCGACCACGGACACGAACCAGATACCCGATTCACGCACCGCGTACACGCGACGAAGCTCGCTGCGATAAAAGCGAAATTACCGCAAACGCGTAAAATCACCACAAAATGTTTTATTGCCTCGTTTACAAGTTTGAGCACCAATGTACCGCAATAGTTTTTATTGCCTTGTTGAAAACTTTGAAAACACTGATAAGAATTCGAATGACGATATGAACGGCCAATCACAACCGACTGCACTGCGACGTTGAAATTAAACTCAATTTCTTCCGCGCACACGTCCGCACTCGCCAACGATCTGAAACAGACTGTGAGTAGCAAGGGACAGTAGGAATCTCCTTAATCCATTCATGCGCATCACCACAGTGGACACTGTTCGGCATACCGGTAAGCATCCAAGCAGGATCAGCCTCTGACATGACATGAGCCGCCTCCTGGCGACGACCTGTCGTCTCGTCACATCATGCCAAACCGAGGCACCAAACAGTGCGCAAGGCACCATGAGTCCGGCATATATGGTCCGCTTGTCACGGGGACTGGCACCCCAATCGACCCACAGTACGCGTGTCAAAGCGCCAACGACTCCAGCCAGCCTATCACGTAAAGACGTGATGTGCGGGAGAAAACTCAACCGCTCGCCGGCTGTGATGCCAAGGTACCGGTATTTGTCAACATATGGTAGGCTTGCTCCAACAAACCGTACCAATGGCCGCCTATTCGGTGATAATGCACCTTTCAGCAACATGACTGCCGTCTTGCTGGTGTTCGCGACCACCCGCTTCATCTCGCCCACAGACGGTGTGCGGATGATGGCTCCACCACGACGTAGCTCGCGCACATCGTGGACTCGGACGCCAAGGGCAGGGGCTACCTCCTTCATCACCTTCTGAGCAACCTGCTTTCCGGTGACGTTCGGGTCACTGCTGGTGACCACCGCGGACCACGTCTCAACTGGCTTGTTGATCCGTGGGGCGGCAACGGGGCCAGCAGGGACGGCAGCAATTCCAGCTGCGTAGGGGGCAGCAGAAGCCACGGGGTAGACAGCTGGGGCTGCAGGCGTCTGAGCAGACACCTCCAACGCTGAGTTCCGCAACAGCAGCGCTACGACGAGCTCGTCATAACGCTTGATCGCCGCGTGAACAGCGTGAGCAGCCTCAGCCTCCATTCGACCACGGGTAACGGCATCCTCGACGCTGAGCTGCACAGCAGACAGCTCAGCCAATACCGCAGACGCACCTCCAGCGACGCTTTGCAGCGCGGAACCACTGGCGGTTTGGCACGCGCAGAAGCAGCATCCAGGGCAGCGGCTAGGGCAGGGGCGGGGCTAGGGACGGCGGCAGGGGCAGCGGCAGAAGCAGCAGCAGCGGCAGAAGCAGCAGCAGCGGCAGCGGCAGAGGTCGACGGTGCGGCTGGAACCACGAACACGGAGTCGTCCGACAGGACTTCATCCGTTTCAGCGTCCAAAGCCGCACGCTTTGTCTGCGCCCAATTCGTCAGTGACGACTCTGGCGACTCGGCAGGCACCGGCGTGCTCCTCCCTTTCCCCCCCTTCTTCCTTCCTCCTCTTCCACGTCGCGAACTTGTCGAGCTCCCCTCGCTCATCATGCTGGCCATGCTCGACGAGCGGCTCAGCTCTCCAGGCGCCTGACTCATTTCTGAGTCTTCGCTAAGCGGGTCTCCGCTAAGCGAATGCACACTCCGGATGTGAGCGACCTCTACCGGTAGTTTTTCGCAACTTTTAGCCCGGACACGAACCGAAAGCTCGCGCTAGCTGGCTGGTATACCGACCACGGACACGAACCAGATACCCGATTCACGCACCGCTTACACGCGACGAAGCTCGCTGCGCTAAATGTCAATTTACCGCAAACGCGTAAAATCACCACAAAATGTTTTATGGCCTTGTTGACAACTTTGAGCACAATGTACCGCAATAGTTTTTATTGCCTTGTTAACAACTTTGAAAACACTGATAAGAAACAGCCAATCACGATCGACTGCACTACGACTTTGAAATTAAATTAAATTTCTTCCGCGCACACGTCCGCACTCGCCAACGATCTTAAACAGACTGTAGTAGCAAGGGACAGAATAATCTGATCTCTCAGGGTTTGTTTTACATGGCATGTTCCAAAGTTAGGATTAAAACCATGGTACCCTATTACGCTCTGAAAAGAGCGTAATGATACAGTGAGCCTGGATTTGTGACTCCAGACTAGAGCCCCCAGGAGACCGGAGTCCCCCAGGTACCAATAGAAAAGCACGCTGGTCGGGCGTACAATTCCCCCTTGGTAATGGGCGAGGCTTATCTAAAACCTCTGCTGTTCTCTGGGTCCCAGCACCCGGTTGATACGCAACTCCACGTCAAACCCCGAAGGGTTTTATCAACTCACAACCACTACGAATCCTTTCCCAAGTGAGCAGCCTAGGGCTACTGCTCATCCCGTAGTACCGATAAGCTCGGTGGGCTTCTCCATTTAGTCCCGACAGACTCGGTCCAGAGAGTACCTTGTTGACTGAGGTCCGCGGGATTGTCACACCCGTCATGATGCCGCCCACATCATGCCCCAAGCGGGGTAGGAATCTCGTTAATCCATTCATGCGCGTCACTAATAAGATTGCGAAGTATTTGAGTACATTTAAATAATAAATCTCACTCCCGCCATCGACCTCTGGATTAATAAATAAAGCAAATGCATCCCAAAGTTGCACTAATAAATAACGCTAATGTATCCCAAAGTTGCATTTTAATGGAAGATTCGTTAGTGACACTCTTATTGTGCTCATGTTAATGTTTAAAATTTAATGTGAAAATTTAATGTTCAAATTGGTTAATTTCTTTTGTAGTGTCCCTGAAGACGGTTGTCGAAGTGCAGCCGAAATATATTGGAAGCAAAAATAACAAAAATATAAGTTAGTTTTTATTGACCTCGAGTCGGCTAAAGATCAACTTCTGTTTTTATACTCTGTAAAGGTAAAGGGTGTTATGCAAAGTATGTAACAGACAGAACGAAACATTTCTGACCCTATAAAGTGTAAATATTCTTGATCAGCATCAGAGACTGTTAGAGATAGAGCCATGTGCTTTGGAATGTAAGTAGGTGTATGCCATACGCAGATCGAGTTTTTTCAGACATGGAAAGTTTCCTCCACTTCCCCCTCAAATCGCCAAAAAAAAAAAACTGTCACATCCACAATTTTTAAGTTAGAACCTTGTAACTTAAAACAAAGTCATTTAAACTTAATATCTATCTATACTAAAATCACACACACAATCGGTTGAAAAACAAGTGAGTTTTGTAAGAAAAACGCTTTTGGGTAAACAAACAGGCGTGCGGCCCCCTATCTACACATACCCAAACATATTCACACACTCGCTGTCGACGCCGCAGTCGCTGTCTCACGCGTCGACAACGGGTTTTTTTTTTTTTTTTTGTGTGTAGGGGTGGTTGAAAGCTTGACAGCCGGATAGGCGCCAGAATGCAGCAACCAAAGTGTGGGACTTGAGTTACCGCACCCACCTAAACAGTCCACCCCCATCCCTATTCCCGGCGGAACGACCGTTAGGTATTACTTCGCCGGGGGGAACGCCCAAGGCTCTTCTAGGATTCTCTCCTATGTATTAGAATTACGCAGTCTTTCTGCGCAGCGCAGTTTTTGGAATATAGTTGTGGCCATATTGCAAACTGCAGACCAATTTTGTTCTGACTCAAGCATTATATTCACCAGGTTGCAAACGGCTGGTGTCCTCCCCACCCGCATGCTTAGTTCAGTTCGCTCATTTATGAACATCGGACAGTTAAAGAAAACATGTTCTGCGTCTTGTATGACCGACTGCCCGTTACAGTCTGGGCAGTAAGGGTCGTCCGCGTGCTTGAACCTACAAAGGTAGGATTTCAAGCACCCGTGTCCAGTCAAGAGTTGTGTCAGATAGTATGTCACCTGTCCGTGTCTTCTGGCCAGCCAAGACCCGATATTAGGGATCAGCCTGTGCGTCCATCGTCCTTTGGTAGAACTTTGCCACCTGTCTTGCCATCTCTGCAGGGTCTCCATTTGCAGTTTCGCTCTGTACTCTGCCATTTCAGTGCCTACTGGCGCACCTTTGAAAAGCTCCGCCGCCTCTTGTGCCTTCAGGTCGAATGGGATAAGTCCTGCCACCACCAATGCTGCATCATTCGACACTGTCCTGAACGCACATATGACTCTAAGTGCACAAAGTCGGTGCGCTGCGTTAGCTCCTCGTTCGTAGGAGTCGTATCGCGTGGATTGTGACCAGATTGGGGCAGCGTAGAGCATCGTTGAGCTAACCACGCTTACTAGGAGTTTCCGTCTCGGTTGTTTTGGCCCTCCAATATTTGCCATAACTATGGATAGGGCTGTCGCTGTGAGGCTTGCCTTCTGGCTTGCGTACGCTAGGTGATCCCTGAAGTTTAAGCTGTGGTCGATCATAACTCCAAGGTATTTTATGTATGGCTGGGAGGTAATGGTGGCATCACCTACCCTAATCGTAGCCGTTTCGACGGCTTTCCGACTGCTTACTAGCACCGCCTCTTGTGTACGGCTAGCACCAGGTCCATTCTCTCAAGCCATTGCTTGACCATTATAAGCGCACGATTACAGGTCTGTTCCACATCTCCGATATGCTTTCCTACTGTTACTATAACAATGTCGTCGGCAAACCCAATCGATGTAGCGCCTGCTGGCAATTGTAAGCGAAGTATTCCATCATACATAATGTTCCAGAGCATGGGACCTAAAACTGATCCTTGTGGGACTCCTCTGGTGATGTTGTACTGCATTACGCCCTGGTCCGTCTCGTACATGAGAACCCTGTTGCTGAGGTAGTTTTCTACAATTGCTCTTAGGTATGTTGAAACGCCTATTGTATTTAGAGCTAGCATAATATGCTGCCACCCTGCCGAGTTAAAGGCGTTCTTTATGTCAAGTGTGACAACTAGGCAGTACTTCTTGCTCCCAAACTTCCAACGTTGCCCTTCAATTGCCTCGCTCGCAATGTCGTGTAGCTTGCTAACGGCTTGTATCGTTGATCTTCGCTTACGAAATCCATATTGCGCGGGGGACATCCATGCTTCTACCGCAGCCTCCAGTCGTGTTTGGATGATACGCTCCAGGATTTTTCCCGAGGTGTCCAGCATACATAATGGCCTATATGATGACGGAGTTTCTATTGAATTTGACCCTTTTGGGAGAAGGACCAGCCTCTGCCGTTTCCACCTATCAGGGAATGTTCCCTCTGATAGACAGGCATCATAAAGGTCAGCAAATGCGATTGTGTTAGCTTTGATAGCTAATTTAAGTACCTTGTTAGGGACTCCATCTGGTCCCGGCGCTTTGTCATCCTTAAAAGTACTTGCTGCTGCAAGGACTTCATCCACTGTCGTTCCTTGCCACTCCAGTGGCTCTCGTCTGGGCGGTGTCCATTGCAGACGCAGAGCTTGTTGAGGGAACAGTTCTTCCACTATTTGAGCCATCTGCACGTGGCATGTTGGCATAGGTCGGTTGGACACCTTGAACTTCTTCATTGCCAGCTTGTAGGCGAGGCCCCAAGGATTATCATCCAGATCGCTGCATATTTTTTTAAAACAGTCGCGTTTTGCTTCCTCGATTTGTCTCTTGAGTATTCGTCTTCGCACTCCTGTAATGTCTGCCAGTCTTCTGAACGGCGTGCTCGCTGACATCTCCTTCTCGCACGTAGGCACTCTTTGCGTGACTCAGCTATTTCCCTCGTCCACCAGTATTTAGGATTTCTCTTTGGTGGTCCACTGCCTTTTGGGAGCATCGCACAGTCGCATGCCGATTTTAATTGATCCGCCATTTGGTCTGCTCTGTCGTTAGCTGTACCGTGCGTGGAGAAGCCATCCATGTGGATTGGTATAATCTCCGCTTCCAGGGTCTCGACCCTGTAGCATATTCTTGCTAAGCGTCGTTTTCCCACGTTGCAAGGTTGTTTCAGCGTAAATATGATAGCCATGTGATCACTCCCCGTGTAGAGATCGCTTACCTCCCATCTGCTAAGGGAAAATAGGCTGCTGCTTACAAAAGTAAGATCGATTATTGATCCTCTCCCGGCCTTGTAATAGGTCTGTTTCTGTCCTGTGTTAAGTAGGGTTATATCTAGCGCTGCAAAGGCTTCCAAAAGCGCCTGTCCCCTCGCATTTGTGGATGGGCAGCCCCACTCCGTAGACCATGCATTAAAATCCCCCGCTATCACTAGCCAGCTTCTCTAGGATACTCGAAGCTTCGGCGGTGTTGAGACTTGGCGGCAAGTAGCAGCTGTAAAAGTAGATACCTTCAATCGCTGCCAGCACATATCCTGCCGACTGCCCCAAATCCCTTAATTGTGATTTTGTTTGTCCACATGACCAGATTGCAGATTTTCGAGATGTGTCCGTGACCCATTCCCCCGGCTCTCGGTTTCGATACTGCTCGCTTATCAAGGCCACGTTTATATTCTCTTCCTGGATGGTCTGCTCTAACAGCTGCTGAGCCACCGCACAATGGTTTAGGTTGAGCTGAAGGATTTTCAGTTTCTCCTATTGCCCATTTCCTTTATCGCCTTCTGGTATAACGGGCATTTTATGCTCGTTAAAGCGTGATTTCTGCTTTGTTGTTTATGTCGCGTGCAGAGAATGCATGAGGCGCTTACCGTGCAGGTGCTAGCCAAATGTTTTTCCCCACCGCAGTTATAGCAGGCTTTTGAACAGTCATGCTTGCTTTTGCAGTTTACCGATATATGACCAAAATCAAGGCATTTGTAGCATCTCTTTGGTACTTGCTTTGGCCTAACTCGGGTGTGTAAATGTATGTGTACATATGCGTAAATAATCACAAAATCACGGGTACAGGGTATATCGTAGCCGGGGCACTCGATTTACCTTTTTATGAATTTTTAAGTAAACGGTACTTATTTTATGTCCTGAATTTAAGTTAACTCAAATTGTGATGTAGTTCTCGTAAAATCATATTCCCCATTGGGTCCTTTGTCAGTGTATTTGTCAACATATGAAGATAATACAATTTTTATACACTTGAAAAGTGTATATTAATTTTGCCCAGAAGTTTGTAACGCTTAGAAATATTTATTTCCAACCCCATAAACTATATATATTCTTGAACAGGACGACGAGCTGAGCTCATTTCTGCTTGTCCGTCCGTCTGTCCGTCTGTCTGTCTGTCTGTCTCTTTCTATTTAAAAAAAATTTTTTTGTTTTTCATCATAGCGTCACCAATCTTGGTATATATTAGTTTTATATGCGTCAACACAATTCTGGAAGATTTTATCAAAATCGGATGACTATAGCATATAGCTGCCATAGGACCGATCGGTCGAAAAATATGTTTTACTAAGAAAAGTTTTTTTTATTGTATTTTTTATTATCAATGTTTTAAAAATTATAAATATTTGTTATCTATATCCTATATATATTTTACCGGTTAAATCAGTTGGAGTAAAGTTTTTCAAGTGTATTAAAACTTCGGCACAGTCGAAGGTAGCTTTGCCTTCTCGTTTAATGTAACTCCGGTGCATCCAATTTCTCCTGTGTAAGAGTACTCAGAGAGGGGAAAGCAATAATTGTAAATGAAGATAAAAAGAGAAGCAAAAATAAGATAAGCAAGAAACAAAAAAACAACACTAGCAGCGCAACATTAACTGTTATTTTTAAATTTTCGTTTTATGCTAGGGTCAAGTAAATAGCCGCACTGTATAATTTCTCATTCTTTGTTTGGTTAGCGATCATTTCGATTGTGCCAATATTTTTGATAATTAAAAATAACATATTTTTGGTTAACAAAATAAGGGGAACTGTGCTTTCCGACGTCGAAAAAGGTCAAACTATTGCACTAAGATATGAAAATTGCTCATTACGGCAAATTGGTAAAAAAAATTGGTCGCTCCGACAAGCTGGTCCGCAATTTTTGGAAGAATTAAGATGATTATGGATGGAAAAAAATCGGTGGACCCAAGCCAAAGCTAAGTTAACGAGATCAGCGTGGCTTAATGTGGCTTACTTACTTAAAATTAAAGGTGGTGACAAAACGGCTGAATCACCGTAAAGCCTGCCGGGTTGAGATTGCCCGGAAAAACATACCAACTAATTTGACTAAGGAAATATTTTATTTGAAAGCAAAAAAATATTCATTTTGATTTTTGTAGGACATTTTTGCGGATGAGAAAAATTAATTTGTACATTCCTGCCTGGTTTTCCATCACTGCAGTTATAAGTTATCATTGGATGTTAACCATATCCAAAATTGGACACTGAGCATTTGTTTCCGGCCAAATGTTGACAAAGTTGTCCCAGCTTATTACTCCGTCGCCACAGCTTAAACCAATCTTCAGTAAAGTTTGGAATCTGACCTTGCAAAAGATGCTTTATCTCTCTACATATAAAAGAGTTTGTCCTGACTGACTGATTCACTGATTGGCAATTAACGTAGAGCCTGAACGGTAAGACATAGAAAGCTGCAAATTTCACAGAAGTTTCCTTATGAGTTGAAAGTGAGCACTAAGGCGGGGTTTTGGAAAATTTCACCCCTAAGGGGTGGAAAACTCCCGGAAAAGCTACCATGGGGAAAATTTTGTTTTTCATCCGATTGACTTGAAATTTGGTTTGTAAGTAAAGTAAGCGAAATAATGGGACTCCTGTTTCCCAGATTCCGGAAAATCCACAAGGAAAATGGCCGGAAAATTCTTGATGGAAAAAACTATTTTTCATCCGATTGACTACAAAACTCGGTTTGTGAGGACAGTTAGCAGAATAATTAGACTTGAGATTTTCCGATGTTGGAAAATCCGCCCGAAAAGTCGGGAAATTCCCGGAAAATTCCATATGGAAAATACTATTTTTCTTTCGATTGGCTTCAAACTCGGTTTGTAAGGATAGTATGCTAAGTAATTGGACATGAGATTTTCAAATGTTGGAAAATCCGCCCACAAAGAAAATACCCCGAAAATTCTATATGAAAAACTACTTTTGATCCGATTGACTTCAAACTCGGTTTGTAAGGATAGTTTGCAAAATAATTAGACATAAGATTTTCCGATGTTGAAAAATGCGCCCGAAAAGTCGGGAAATTCTTGGAAAATTCCATATGGAAAAAACTGTTTTTCATCCGATTGGCTTCAAACTCGGTTTGTAAGGATAGTATGCTAAATAATTAAACATGTGATTTTTCGATTGTGGAAAATCCACCCACAAGGAAAATGGCCGGAAAATTCTATATGGAAAACACTATTTTTCATCCGATTTACTTTAAACTCGGTTTGTAGCGATAGTATACAAAATAAGTTGACTTGAGATTTTCCGATGTTGGAAAATTCGACCCAAGAGTGGGGAAATGCCTGGAAATTCTATATGGTAAAACCTATTTTTAATCCGATTGGCTTCAAAATGGGTTTGTGAACACATTATTGAAAATAATTAGACATTTGATTTCTCGGTGGTGGAATTTCTGCCCACAGGCAAGAAGAATGGTGAGCGTATTTCGGTTCAGTGACAATGGCTATTGGTGAGCCGATCTGAATGAAATTCGTTTTGTAAGCTCTAGGCACAGAATAAATGGAAACACGTGTTTTTTTTATTTTGGGAAGTTCACTGCAAAGGTCGGAATATGGGTGCGGGGGGTGGCTTTTTAGCCGATATGTGTTAAATTTGGTTTGAAAGCTCTATGGGCCAATTAAATAGGATAAAGTTTTTAGCTTTGCGCATACTCACCCTCAAGGTCGGATAATGGGTGCCGGGGGTGGTTTCAGGGTTTGAACGCTCAATGGGCCAAATAGGTGGAAAATAATTTATTCATTTCTGAAGGTCGGAAAATGGGGGGGCGGGGTGGGATCTTTTTTTTGGCGTCTATACTGATGGTGGCGAAGCGAAGCGCGCCGGGTTTTATGCTAGTTTAATATAAGTGAGGTGCAAACATATTTATTATACACTTGAAAAATGTATATTATTAATCTAGTGAGAAAAACTTTTTTGTTTTTCATCGTAGCGTCACTAATCTTGGTATATGTTAGTTTTATATGCTTTCATATAATACAGGAAAAATTGATCAAAATCGGAGGACTGTATTATATAGCTCCCATAGAAACGGTCGGTTAAAAAACTACTTCTAGTGAGAAAAACTTTTTAGTTTTCTATCGTAGCGTCCCCAAACTTGGTATATATTAGTTTTATATGCTTTCACATAATTTTGAAAAAATTTATTAAAATCGGATGACTATAGCATATAGCTGCCATAGGATCGATCGGTCGGAAAATCTTTTTTAATAAGAAAAGTTTTTTTTATGGTATCAAATTTTTATTATTAATGATTTAAAAATTTTAAATATCTGATGTCTGTATTCTATATATATTTTACCGGTTAAATCAGTTGGAGAAAAGTTTTCAAGTGTATTAAAACTTCGGCACAGTCGAAGTTAGCTTTGCCTTCTCGTTAAGGCTTGAAGCTTCACCTTTTTTAAAAGCACATTGAGAATTGTAACTAGATATTAAAAATAGAAGGCAAAGCTAACTTCGACTGTGCCGAAGTTTTAATACACTTGAAAAACTTTACTCCAACTGATTTAACTGGAAAAATATATATAGGATATAGATATCAAATATTTAAAATTTTTAAATCATTGATAATAAAAATTTGATACCATAAAAAAAAACTTTTCTTAGTAAAACACATTTTCCGACCGATCGGTCCTATTGCAGCTATATGCTATAGTCATCCGATTTTGATCAATTTTTTCAAAATTATGTGAAAGCATATAAAACTAATATATACCAAGATTGGGGACGCTACGATATAAAACCAAAAAGTTTTTCTCACTAGAAGTAGTTGTTTGACCGACCGTTTATATGGCAGCTATATGCTATAGTCATCGGATTTTGATAAATTTTTTCAGAATTGTGTGGAAACATATAAAACAAATATATACTACGATTGGAGACGCTACGATGAAATCTAAAAAGTTTTTCTCACAACGACTTATTTTTCGACCGATCGTTCCTATGGCAGCTATATGCTATAGTGATCCGATTTTGATACATTTTTCCAGAATTGTGTGGAAACATATAAAACTAACATGTAGCAAGAAAAGTGACGCTACGATGGAAAACAAAAAAGTTTTTCTAACTAGAACTAGTTCTCAGACCGATCGTTCCTATGGCAGCTATATGATATAGTTATCCGATCCGGCCGGTTCCGACATATTAGTTGCGTGCAGTAAAAAGAAGACTCTGTGCAAAATTTCAGCTCGATAGATTTAAAACTGAGGGACTAGTTCGCGTAGAAACAGACAGACAGACGGACAGACAGACGGACAGACGGACGGACGGACAGACGGAATTGAACTCAGCTCGTCGTCCTGATCAAGAATATATATAGTTTATGTGGTCGGAAATGAATATTTCTATGCGTTACAAACTTCTGGGCAAAATTAATATACACTTTTCAAGTGTATAAACAAAAACAATTGTCTTCTACTTCTAATTCGTTTATTTCATCCATTTTCTCATTGCTGAGCTTGTAGTCGCTTAGTTGGTCCAAAACCCAGCTTTTAATTGAGGTACCATCTCGATCGTTATTTAGCAATATATCGAGCAGCGTTGCATGAGAGAACTCAAGATTACCTACAAGTTGAGAATACCGCAAGGGCCGCAAATGGCCGCAAAAAGCATAAATAACATAGCTTAATATACATATTGAAGTTAATTTTAACATACATTATAATTGATTCCGGTTAATTCCAAAAAAGTTCTACTCTATATAAGACGAGCACTTTGGTTAAGTTTTCTCTGCATATGGACAACACAAAATAGCACACATTAATACACACATATTAAACATTATAACAAAATGCTTCCATTTATAAATTCTACATACCCTGGCCATCAATATCAATAATTTGCAATAAATTATTGTGCAAATTTATACGACGTGCAAGTCCACAAAGTTAACAAGAATTTGACGCCAATTTTTTCGCAACAATCACTTAACTCAACAGTTGACTTCGATAATCGATAACAATTTCAGGGTTGCCAAACAATCCAAAATATTATTCGATTCTTTTTATATAGATTATGTAGTTTAAAGGTGTATTATTAAAAATGAGTTTTGTTTCCATGAAATTTTCGACTTTATGCCAAAAAATCGGCCATTGGGTCCAATGTGCACTGGTGGGATTAAAGAAAAGATTCCCATGGGTTGACAAAAATAAATTTCGGATTAGGTTCTTTGGTGGTTTGCGGTGCTCACAGCGTGTCTGGATGCTTGGAGCTAGCATTTCCAGGCATTCACATAAACTCTACTGAGTACAAAGAGATCATAAAAATAAAATTTTGCGTCAACGCAAAAAAAAGCATTTTTCAGCAAGAAAACGCTTCAATGTTCGTCAGTTGTAAAAGTTGCTCATGGGTTCAAGCCAACAATATGAATGTTTTGGGGTGGCCCGCGAGTTCTCCAGCCATGAATCCGATGGATAACTTTTGGGCATTATGAGTTCGAAAAATGTATGCCCGAAACAAAACATATCAAGATGTCCAAAAGCTAAAAATGGCAATCAGTCCTTTTCCGGTTTTCACTTTCGACAAAATTTGTCGAATTCGAATGTGGTACATGTGTTGTTGTGTAAAATTGATTGAGTAAATCATCTGGATGCATTTGAAGTCGAGTTTGTCGCATTAAAAATAATTTAAAATGTAAGGTTTCATACCGATAACCTTAATCGTTTATTAGAAAAGTGATTATCTGCCATGCTCCCATATTCACTTTCGCAAACATTTTGCGATTTAGAGACCAAATTTGCTCCTAAAACCGCTTTGAAATCGCAAAATTTTTGCGAAAGTGAAAATGAGAGCATGGCTGTATGTACCACATTCGAATTCACTTTAGAGAAAACCGGAACATGCCTGAATAGTTTTTTCACGTTTTTGAGAAAAAAATGAATATTTTCGAAATATTTTTGCTTCTAACTTTCAAACTACTAAACCGATTGAAAAATGTTCTTCAACTAGATTATTAGGAATTGCATACCCATTTGATTTATCCTTTGCTTGACTCCATCTAAAGTTTGTAAGTCGTGATATGGCTTAAAAGGTATGGGTACCTCCCGAAAAACTAAAAAAAAATTCAAACTCAAAACGTATCCATACAAAAATTTTTTGAATTTCATTTCCAAAATACATCATTCAAAAATAATGGCTTCAATGGGTCTTTTTTTCACTGTAAACTAGTGTTATTTATAGTGTAGTATAAATAATTACCAAAAAACACTAAATGTAGAACCAATGTTCAGCTCAATCATTAAGCTTTAGCCATTAAAACTTAAGCCAAAGCTTTATTCCTAAAGCTCAAATCTAAAATTTTATATGTGGGCATTTCTTTTCTAACGTGACGTTACATTAGTACGATAAAATATAACAAAAACAAGTAAGAAAATCGGTCAAGCCCGACTGTAATATACTCTGTACCTGTTTGTATGTAACTGATAACTCTAAAGTGTGAGGTTTTTTCAAAATCTGGGGGTGGCAACTCTTTCGACTATCGTTTATCTGGTTGGAAAACGATGTATGTGGGCTCGATAAAAAATGATGAGTAGAATTACCCTAGTACATAACTCGTAAAATTATATAATTATAATTTCCTATTAACATAAACGTATTTACATTAGTTACGGGGGAATTACGCGTGATTTCTGACCGCAGGCCATCTCAATTGCATCGCTCCTCTCAGACTTGGTCATTGCCTGCTTACACAAATATCTATGGGAAAGAAGGGAGGGGGAAACTGAGAGCGGCGCAGTGCAATTAGCTACTGCCGTCAAGCAAATTCCAAGTGGGAATTTGCTTCCGATCCCCGATCATTTGATCGGGAATCGATGTATGGCGGATTAATAAGTAATGATGATTAAAGTATACGTCTAGAAGGTTCGAACATCTATTTTCAAAATTGTGGGAGATATGAGGTATTTTTCAAATTGCGGGGGCGGGAACTTTTCTATCGTTCATCTGATCAAGAAATGATGTATGGCGGAACGATAGGTAATGATAATTAAAATATTTGTCTAGAAGGTTTTAGCAATGTATTTTCAAAATTGTGGGAGATATGAGGTATTTTCCAAATTGCGTGGGTGGCAACTCTTCTATCGTTGATCTGATCGGAAAACGATGTATTGTAGAGAAAAATGTTATGGCCAGTTTGTCGGCGATCCTGCCGGGGTCAAATAACAACATCAAGCTTTTTGTTGGTTGTTGCTCGTGAGGCCAGACAATTATTAATGATTCTTTATTCTTTAAATCAAAAGTCTTAGACCTAAATACATAAAGTTTGGCTGCGCTTATGGATATATATATGTACATGCGGTGCTTTTACATACATATGTATAAACAAAAGGCTTAAATTACAGTTTACATTACAGTATTTATATGTGTGTATTAGACATATGTATATAATATGTTTTATAAATGTAAGTAAATATATTTCTTCTTATCGCAACTTCGTATTTAAGTAGAGGTATGTGTACAGTGAGTACATGCTATGATGTCTCAAATGCACGCATACTACACCTCCCTTTTAAAAAGAATAATGGAATTATTCTTCAAAATATATTTGATCATTATCTTTCATAAGTAAATTTATTTTAATTATTAATTATATATTTTTTTAAAATTTTTTTTTTTAAATATGTGCAAACTTTTAACCTATACTTATGGATTTTAAATCTTTTCTTTTTAAACACTTGAAAAGTGTATATTAATTTTGCCCAGAAGTTTGTAACGCATAGAAATATTCATTTCCGACCCCATAAACTATATATATTCTTGATCAGGACTACTAGCTGAGTTTATTTCCCGTCTGTCCGTCTGTCTGTCTGTCTGTTTCAACGCAAACAAGTCCCTCAGTTTTAAAGCTATCGAGCTGAAATTTTGCACAAAGTCTTCTTTTTACTGCACGCAACTAATATGTCGGAACCGGCCGGATCGGATGACTATATCATATAGCTGTCATAGGAAAGATCGGTCGATAAATTAGTCTTTGTGAGAAAAACTTTATTGATTTCCATCGTAGCGTTACCAATCATAGTATATATTAGTTTTATATGTTTCCACACAATTCGGAAAAAACTTATCAAAATCGGATGACTATAGCATATAGCTGCCATATAAACGGTCGCTCAATAACTACTTCTAGTGTGAAAAACTTTTTTGTTTTCCATCTTATCGTCTCCAATCTTGGTATGTATTAGTTTTATATTCTTTCACATAATTTTGAAAAAATTTATTAAAATCGGATGACTATAGCACATAGCTGCCATTGGACCGATCGGTCGGAAAATGTGTTTTACTAAGAAAAGTTTTTTTATGGTATCAAATTTTTATTATCAATGATTTAAAAATTCTAAATATTTGATATCTATATCCTATATATATTTTACCGGTTAAATCAGTTGGAGTAAACTTCTTCAAGTGTATTAAAACTTCGGCACAGTCGAAGTTAGCTTTGCCTTCTCGTTCTATAAGCTTAGTACTCAGACCAGCTAACGTCCGCTAAGCGGAACCGTGCATCTTCTTACGGTCGGGGTAAGATAAATTTTCAGTGTGACCACAAACTCGCAAACGGCCACACTGCAGCTTTGTTTTGTTGACATCTACAAATAAATTGAAAAATGCAGGAATAATGTGGAGAGCAGCAGTCCTACCAGAAAGCACAGCACTTTCACCTCTTTTTACCTTCCGTGGCCGGCCTCAGGACTATCCTAAGTATGTCCGGAATAATATTAAAAAATATGTTAACAGTGAAGCTGGCTATTTTCCATGGCAAGAAGAATCTGCTGGTGTCCGTAGGACATAGCATTCAATAAATAAATAATTTTAATTATATTTTTCTCCATTTATTTCTTTAATTTGTTTCCTCTGTGTCTTATGAACTATCTTACTATCTATTTCTTATCCTACTTTGCGGCTCTAAGGTGCTCCCAGAGAAGCTTCGTTACGGCTTCTTCAGCTTCTCTAGCTTTCTCCACTGGCAATTCGTTCAGCATATCGTCCCAATATTGCAGAATCCCACGATGTGGAGGTGGAGGAGTCATCGGAGGTGGACGCGAAATTAGCTCCGAGTGCTGCGACAAAAAAGTACCCAGCATGCTACACACTTCCTGGGACGTTGAAGGCACGTCTGTCCTTTTATTTTTTTTTTTGGCTTGATACGCTGCAAAAGTAAATGTTTAATATGACGTTGCTTTTAAAATGATCATTATACTTACATACGAGTACGATGACGCATCCAGAGATGTGCTGGCGTCGAACTCCACATCTCCATCATCTAAATTGTTCCCGCTGTCCAACTCCTCAATTTCTGAGTTATTGGATTCGAGCGGAAACAAACTTGACGAATCGTCGGAGACAGCATTGCTGGTTGACGCTATGTCCTCGAAAGCAGAACTATACGTACTGTAGGAATAATAATATTTTAATATGAGTGTAAAATCTAAAAAATATTTTGCATATTTTAACCTACCGCCTCTGTGTGGACATCTCAGGCAAGAACGAAATAGCTTGCGCAAACTCCCAATCCACAGCTTCGTTAATTTTTGGCTGCGCTAATGCGACGCCCCCGGCACTTGGCCACTCTTGGTCAGCTTCTTTACTGCAACCTTTTGGTGGTATCTGTAGCTGTCTCGCAGCGACTTCCAGGCCACCTTGCAATCATTCGCTGAAATTCATACATACATATGTTTATTTAATTATATGTGATTTGATGTAATTGCCATTATAACTCACCATCTTTTTTCATATCCGCAGCCACATTTTCCCATGCCGATTTGGCCAAAATCGCATCAAAGTGCTTTTTGTCCGTCAAATCCCAAAGTATTGGGTTTAAGTGGACGGCCTTAATTGCCAGCTTTTCATGCGACTCAAATTGCGCCAATCTATTTTTTTTTTTGCTTTTTTGCGGCCGACATTGTTGCTGACATTCCGATGGGTATGGTCGAAAAAAATACAAACAATTAATCTGCTCCTACCCCATCGGAATTGAATCAGCTGTTTTAGTCGCACAAGTTGGCAGCCCCGTAAGCATTCCGATGGGTATGAGCGTACAGATTTAGTTTGTCTGAGAACTGGCTCAGCGTAGAGACCAGTCGGAAATTTCCGAAAGCATTCTGACACCCTTTTTTTTATATGGATATAGTCATAAGATCGATCGGTCTAAGAACTAGTTCTAGTGAGAAAAACATTTTTGATTTCTATCGTAGCGTCCCCAATCTTGGTAAATATTGTTTTATATGCATTCACATAATTTTGAAGAAATTTATCAAAATCGGATGACTGTATATAGACATAAATAGCTGCCATAAGACCGATCGGTCGGAAAATGTGTTTTACAGAGAAACGATTTTTTTATAGTATCAAATTTTTATATATATATAATATAAATATAATTAAGTATGTTGATGAGTAGCGACCTTTCTAAATTGTATATGTTGCTTTGAGCCACCCCAAGGTCAAGAAAAACAAAATTGTCTTTTGTTGTTTTTTGTTCCAATATATTTCGGCTGCACTTCTGCAACCGTCTTCAGGGACACTACAAGAACAATTAACAAATAACCAAATTTTTAACATTAAAATTTCCTCACATTAAATTCTGTACAAACACATCGAAACATATTTACATACATGTATGTAATATGAGGAAATTTAAATGTTAAAAATTTGGTTATTTGTTATTTGTTCTTGTAGTGTCCCTGAAGACGGTTGCCGAAGTGCAGCCAATATATATTGGAACAAAAGACAATTTTGTTTTACTTGACCTCGAGCCGGCTAAAAGCAACATATATAATTAAATATCTGATATCTATATTGTATATATTTTTTCCGGTTAAATCAGTTAGAGTAAAGTTATTAAAGTTTTTCTGTTGCCCGCTTATTTTGTAAACAAACAACAGCTGACAAAACCAGAGTGACCATTTCGGATTCAGTGACTGCTTACAGCCTGTTCGCTGTGGTTTGGTCACCCTACATTCTAAGAGGCCGCTCTTCGAATTATGAAACAATTCTAGCAGCGAGAATACTATTCGTATCTGAGTACCTAGCTTTACCACTAAATGAGCTAGTGCATATTGTAAAGGGTATCCTCTTAACTCCGCTGCATATTAATAGCCGCACCCAATTTTTTTAGTGTACGCGAATTCAGAGAGGGCAGAGCAACAATTTAAAATAAAGAGAGATAAAAAAAAGCAAGAAACAAAACAATAACACTAGCAATGCAAATTTAACCGCTATATTTAAATTTTCGTTTTATGCAAGGTGCACCTCAAGAACGACAAACAAACGATAGACAAGTGATTAGGAAACAATTTTTATACACTTGAAAAGTGTATATTAATTTTGCCCAGAAGTTTTTAATGCATAGAAATATTAATTTCCGACCCCATAAACTATATATATTCTTGATCAGGACGACGAGCTGAGTTCAATTCCGTCCGTCCGTCTGTCTGTCTGTTTTTACGCGAACAAGTCCTTTAGTTTTAAATCTATCGAGCTGAAACTTTGCACAGAGTCTTCTTTTTATTGCACGCAACTAATATATCGGAACCGGCCGGATCGGATGACTATATCATATAGCTGCCATAGGAACGATCGGTCAAAAAAATAGTTCTAGTAAAAAAAACTTTTTTGTTTTTCATCGTAACGTCACCAATCTTGGAATATATTAGTTTTATAAGCTTCCACATAATATTTGTCACATTTATAAAAATCGGATGACGGTGGGTCAAAAAACTATTTCTAGTGAGAAAAACTTTTTTGTTTTCCATCTCCAATCTTGGAATATATTAGTTTTGTAAGCTTCCACATAATTATTAAAATCGGATGACTATAGCATATAGCTGCCATAGGACCGATCGGTCGGAAAATGTGTTTTACTAAGAAAAGTTTTTATTTCATAGTGGCGTCATCAAATTTTGATTCTCAGAGATAAAATATATCAGATATAAATATCTGATGTCTATATCTTATATATATATATTCTACTGGTTAAATCAGTCGGAGTGAACTATAGAAAGTGTATTAAAACTTTGGCACAGTCGAAGTTAGCTTTGCTTTCTCGTTTAAAATTTTTTAAGTATTGCTTATGATCTCCCTTAACTTTAATTAGTTCCTACATTCAATTTGGCATACTGTCAACAAGAGTTTTTAGCAAATTTGGGGAAATTTCTTTCCATGCCAAAATTATTGCCATTTTTAGCTTTTGGACATCTTGACATGTTTAGTTTTGGGCATATGTTTTTCAAACTCATAATGCCCAAAAGTTGAATTGAATCGTTTTCTTGCTGAAAAATGCGTATTTTGCGTCTACGCCTGCGCAAAAGATACATTTTTAAGATCTCCATGTACTCACTAGAGTTCATGTGAGTGCTTGAAAACGCCAGCTTCAAGCTTCCAGACTCGCTGAAAGCACCATAAACCTTCAAAGAACCTCCTCCAAAATTAATCTTTGAGAAATAAAGGGGATCTTTCTTCAAATCTCTCCAGTAGTGGATTAAACCGTCAGGACCGTCCAAATAAAATTTTTTCTCATCCGAAAAAATTACCAAAAAAAATCTTAATTATTATTTACATTGCTTTTAAATAAAATACTACCTTTTTCCAATTGGTGGACATATTTTTCCGTGCAAACTCTACCCGGCTGGCTTTATAGCGGTCCAGCAGCCTTGCCACCACCTTTAATTTTTGCGACACGATGTGTTTTGACTTCTTTAAAACACGTGCAACCGTCTAAAGTGACTCCTGTAAGCCACATTGAGCTGCCAACTGATTAGCGCTCTGCAACGAATAGCTTGCAGAGCTCACTAATCGACTGAAAAATTGGGTGCGGAGTTTATCACATGTAGAATTCCCGTCTTGTGCTTTGGCCTTGCACATTATCTGATTTGGATTTCTGGTGAAGTGAATTAATTTAACGGACTGTGTTTCAAGCCCTATGTTTATAATTTAACAGTTATATAAAATTGATCCAAAAATAACAATTAAAGTGCATATATATATAGATAGCATGCATGTATGCGCCGAACGGGAAAGCTTTGCCTAGGTATACGGAGACCATTCACAGTCACTAACTTGATGGACATCCTATTAAGCTCGCAAAATAATTGGAATGCTATTTGCACCATTGCCGCACAGACCCTAAAATCATTGCGTCGCGCCGAACAACAGCGCAATTCGAGTTGAATCCCTAGATACAAATTTAGTGGAGGCATTCATGCCATCTCCCTCTTTTGTAATAATACTTATCAGTAGTACCACGAGAGGGAAACGGAGAGTAGGTGTGTTTTTGGTGGGTCAGCAACACCAAGTCCCACACTATATGGCTTTAAATGCTTTCCCCCCTATAACAATAAAATCATGTATGAATGTGCGCATGTGTAAACACTGTACATATATGTACATCTACAGTTTGATTTTATTAAAGGACTTTACCGAAATGGATAACGGAATTGTCTTTGAACTTATGGAAGGAGCGCGAATAGGAAGCACACTTATTTCCTCTGAGAACCAAATGTATAAACTACAAAAAATGTAACTTGGTGCAAAGCATTTGCTCGTTACGAGAACGAATGTACTGTGTCCATTAACTATAATGAGACTGACGGAATCTGGACAAAAAACTTAGCATCCAAAACCAAAAAAAAAGCGTAGAAGTTCAAGCTTAAAAACAATATAAATGAAGGAGTGTAAGAAGAGAACATATCTAAGTTAATCGCCTATCGAATGTTATCGACGAGTGCTTGACAGACACTAAGGAGGAGAGAGATTTAAACCTTTGAAGTGAGCAGTCGTGTGTGCGGAAGTCGTTGCGAAGCATTAATATGTATAAACGAGTAAACTAAATTTAGAAACGACGACTCTGTCGAAATTCCAATAAAATGACGACGGGAAACGACGACGCAGATAAAAATTCTAATAAGAAGAATACGTGTAACGACGACGCAGTTGGATAATTCTGTCTCTATACAGAGTTTTTGAGGGAAGACGAACAGCAAAGCGACGCAGGGGAAATTCTGTCTCTGCTCAGAGTTAAAAAAGAAGAAGAAGAGCAGTTATACACAGAAGAAGCCGAAACAACGCATTTCTGCACAATATCTTATTTGAACGAAATCGACGCCATTTGATATCGTCATTAGCGGCAATTGTGGCAGATTTGACAATTTGACGAATGAGCAGCAAACACAACGACACAGAGGAAGGTAGTGCAACAGAGGCGCTACGTATGCAAGGCGTCACCAACAACAACAAGACGTAACTGCAAGATCAACGAGAGAGAAGAGGAGCAACATAACACGATTTTCAAGACGTACGTGGCCAGAAGGCGTTGAGGCAACGCGAATTCCAGAAGGTCAACAATATAGGTAGCATCCAGCCGAGTATGTTCTACAACAGGGGTGCCCATGCCCTATACTTCGCTTACTCAATTGTTGTTGCACCACACTTCGCTATAGTCGAGAGTATAGCAAACACACACACTGCTCGTGTGCATAGGCGAGAGCAATAAAACAACTACAAAAATAGAAGGCTAACATCGGCTACGCCGATCTTTTAAATACCCTTGCAGTTTTTAAAAGGCGCTACCATTGATAACAACAAAATTTTCTCATTAGAACTAGTTTTTAGACCGATCGTTCCTATGGCAGCTATGTGCTATGGTGAGAGCAATAAAACAACAACAAAAATAGAAGGCTAACATCGGCTACGCCGATCTTTTAAATACCCGATCGTTCCTATGGCAGCTATGTGCTATGGTGATCCGATTTTGATAAATTTTTCACGAATTGTGTGAAAGCATATAAAACTAATATGTATTACGATTGGTGACGCTACGAAGGAAAACAAAAAAGTTTTTCTCACTAGAACTAGTTTTTGGACCGACCGTTTATATGGCAGCTATATGCTATAGTCATCCGATTTTGATCATTTTTTGCGGAACTGTGTGGAAGCATATAAAACTAATATATAACACGATTGGTGACGCTACGATGGAAAACAAAACAGTTTTTCCCACTAGAACTTGTTTTTTTGGACCGATCATATATCTGTCAATTTTTTTTATTTACAATTTAAAGCCAACATTTTGATAAAAAATATTTTTTTTTGTTTTATGACATTTTATAGAAGCTCACCTCAGTTAGTCACTTATACTCTTGATAGTGTACCATTGGAACGCTTGAACAATACTGCCAATGAGGTTAACGATCTAGGGGTTATTCTGGATCATCGACTTAAATTCGACTCGCATGTTAACTTTACTGTCAATAAGGCCAAGAGCGTACTTGGGTTCATAAAACGTTGGTCAAAGGAATTTGACGATCCCTATACGACCAAGATTCTTTATACTTCTCTTGTCCGTCCAATTCTTGAGTACGGATCGTGTGTGTGGTCTCCACAGTATACAACCCATCAGGATAAAATTGAATCGGTGCAAAAGCAGTTCTTGTTGTTTGCACTTCGAGGCTTAAACTGGGATCCTAATATCCGACTACCCTCGTATTCTAGTAGACTTCTTTTAATTAACCTTCCTTCCTTAATTAACCGTAGAATTATGCTTGGAGTAATTTTTTTACATAAACTTATAAGTGGTGAAATTGACTCATCTGAGTTGACCTACCCGTAACTTTATCCCCTTATCCTTGAAACGGTGTAATACTTACTATGCTATGCATGAGCCTTTTCGTGACCTCTGTGCTGATTATAACAAACTTTACCGAGAGATCAGTTCGGAGTTGTCGTTTCCTGCTTTAAAAACCTCTATCTTAACACATTTAGCCCGCAATTAATTTTGAATTCACTTTTAAGATTTGTAGCCGATTTATTTCATTTTGTTCTATTCTATGTAATTTTCCACCGTGATTTCGTGTCGCACGTTAGCGGCTGTGCCCCTCGGTCGGTTGGGCGGGAGGTGGGTTTTCTATTTTTCCTGGGGTTCGCGCGTAACAGGCTACGGCTTGGTGTCGCTTGGGCCACTTGAACGTACTGTGCATTGTACATTGTGCATTATCCTAACCATAATACAAAATATTTTTTTTTAGTTTTTATAATTATAATTTTTACAAATTAGAAATGTTCGTTAAAATACAGTTTAAAGTAATTTTAATTTTTTATTTTTAATTTTACATAATTCAATTGAAAGGTCTTCTCACTAAAAATTCTCAATAATCGTTTTTTTGTGGTCCACCTAACAGTATGTCCCCACTTAAATCAAATTAAAACTAAAAAATTTGAATTTTGGGGGAAATTTTTTTTAATCTAGTACTGCCAGAATGTTATTGTACATTTGTTTGACTATTAATGTAAGAGCCATGTTAAATCAAGTAACCTTTTCATATTTCCTATACACATTTTCTGAATTAATCTAGTAGTCCTGTCATCAAATTTAATTCACTTTTTCGTGAAAAAAACGGCTGTAGCTTAGTCCAACAAGCTGATAAAAGTGCACCAAAATTCGTAAAAATAGCGGATATGTTAGGCTATATGCTTAAATAGTTGTTTTAATTTTACGATTTACGCACTAGGTTGTAGATGCTGGTTTATTTTGAAAAATTTGCTATAAATTGAGAAAAAATTATCTTCAAGGTCCAATTTATTTATTTTCGGGTTTGCTGATGTGGCTCGCTTGATTTTTTATGGCTGCATTGATGTATGAAGTATCGCATAAGACTTATAAACCTACAAATTTGTGTTTGGTGTGACCCCATAATTTTCCAAAAGCTAAAAAAAACAGCAAAATGTTTTTTCCGCGATTTATTGAAAACAAGAGCTGATGGAGAAAAACCGAGACCAGTTTTGGAATCAGGGCACAAAACAGGAACAGAATTTTGAATCGAGAAGGCCAGAGCAAAATGGCTGTTGCCTTGTGTTATCAGAGTCGTCTCATTGACCGCGTTCAGCAGAAGAACTTGCTCCCTGATCAATCATAAAATTTAATTGATCTTTCTGCTGACCGCTCCTGATCCGGTATCATGATAGTCAATTTGAGGTATCATGATAGCGGAGCATGTATCAACGAAATAGTACGCTCCTTTGAAGTGATACTGATACCAGCAGCTGTTATTGTATATCGATAAGCTTGGTATCGATAACATTAGGCTTGTTTTGCAAATATGAGCTTTCAACCTGCTGTAAATAATTATAAAAAAAAATAAAATATAATTAAACCTAACTTTTCTATCTTCTATGCAATTTCCAGGGTGGCACAGAAAGCTAGCGTGTCTGCGACGCCATTAAAAAAAAATACTGCGTTCCGTGCCTTGATTTTCTTCTAAAGGCGTTGGCTAAAAATGTAGCACTTCGTTCAGCAGAAACTTTTCGATCTATCATTCTTTTCTGATACATGCTCAGCGCTCCATCATTCTGTTGAACACGGCCATTGTTGTGGAAAGTATAATCCAGTTTAAGCATGAACTCCACACGTCTGATTCTTATATGCAATGGAAAAATGCCGTATTCATAATTATGCTCGTCCGTTTCCGATATCTCGAACTCCTGAAAGTCCTTTTGCTCCTCTTGCAGATAGCACATGTCAGTGTCAAGAAGCAATGAAATCCAATCAGAACAACTTTTCCTCTTGTATTTTCGACAGGGATTGGCCTGCTTTACCTTCCCTAGCTATGCGGGGATATGCAGCTACAACTTTTACAATTAATTTATTATTAGCTATCGCATGATTTCCAAGCTTTAAATTAATGGCGACGAGAGAACCTTTTTTCCGAGCCTCTTAATGTTAAAAAATTTACCCAAAAATAGTGTCCACCCAAAAGTGAGTTCCAACATCCATATTTGAAATAATTAAAATATGTAAAAGCATTTACATTAAGAATTGATCCATTTTTTGAATAAAATCAACCTTATTTAAATCGGAATATCCGTTTGGTTTTTATACGCTCACAAAGTTGACATTTAAAACCAAAAAAATCATAAATTTAAATGTTTAAAAAATTATTCAACTTCAAATCACTGTAAAATCTAAAGTAATTGACCAAATTCAATAAACCAAAGTTTTTCTGGCTATCTGGAGTTCCCTTTATTGAATTAAAATATTGTGGTCAAAAAAATCGAACATCAAAATTTGATTTTTGCAACGCTAAATCGGCCAAACGAGCCACTGTGCCCCCCTATTTTTTTAAAAATATTAAAAAAAAAATAAAAAGAGACAAAAAAAAGAATTATTACTTTAAAATGAGCTAAAGCATGTCTTTTGCTTAGGTCAACAGGGGAACTCAGGATCAGCTAACTAAAGTTCATATTTAAATACACTGAAAAAGATTTCATGAAATAGGCAAATCATTTAAATTTTTTTACGATTTATTCCAAATAGTATTTTAAAACTAACTAAATTTAATAAAATATTATTTAAAATTACCAAAAAAATTTATTTCCACAAAAATTATTTCTCACATGAAATTGTTAATTTTCTTTAAAAATTCTGTCAATATAGGTATTCATATTATTAGTACTTAATAGTTCTAATATTTCTGGAGAATATTCTTCGGTTAATTCGTCGAGTGTTCTGATGTGTCTGAGAGATAAGATATGGGGATCAGAGGAGCCGACAAAATGTTGAAAGGTTCATGTTTTCTTGATTTCGTGATATTTTGCACGTGTTCTCATATCTATACCTTTTTTGTTGTCCTTATATTTAGATTCTGGTTCTTCAGACAACTCTCCCATCGATAAAAGTTGTCGTTGTATTATCTATATATCTCTATATATATAGTATATATATATATATATATATATATATATATAGTGGAAAGTATAATCCAGTTTAAGCATGAACTCCACACGTCTGATTCTTATATGCAATGGAAAAATGCCGTATTCATAATTATGCTCGTCCGTTTCCGATATCTCGAACTCCTGAAAGTCCTTTTGCTCCTCTTGCAGATAGCACATGTCAGTGTCAAGAAGCAATGAAATCCAATCAGAACAACTTTTCCTCTTGTATTTTCGACAGGGATTGGCCTGCTTTACCTTCCTAGCTATGCGGGGATATGCAGCTACAACTTTTACAATTAATTTATTATTAGCTATCGCATGATTTCCAAGCTTTAAATTAATGGCGACGAGAGAACCTTTTTTTCCGAGCCTCTTAATGTTAAAAAATTTACCCAAAAATAGTGTCCACCCAAAAGTGAGTTCCAACATCCATATTTGAAATAATTAAAATATGTAAAAGCATTTACATTAAGAATTGATCCATTTTTTGAATAAAATCAACCTTATTTAAATCGGAATATCCGTTTGGTTTTTATACGCTCACAAAGTTGACATTTAAAACCAAAAAATCATAAATTTAAATGATTACAAAATTATTCAACTTCAAAGCACTGTAAAATCTAAAGTAATTGACCAAATTCAATAAACCAAAGTTTTTCTGGCTATCTGGAGTTCCCTTTATTGAATCAAAATATTGTGGTCAAAAAAATCGAACATCAAAATTTGATTTTTGCAACGCTAAATCGGCCAAACGAGCCACTGTGCGGCGTCTCGTGATATGCAACGATTTGACACGGGGTTGTAGTAAACAAGACAAAGCTTTGTTCTGATTCACAGTTTTGGAGTCACTGGAGCTTTTTCTGCTGATCAGCTGTTTTGGTGTTTTTAAGGCTGACTGCCAAAACCCAACTGCTGTTAAGTAGATATCTGTGTTCTTCGCGCAATCTCACAAGTTTCTCAATTTAACACAGTAAATATAAATTTGGCAGTTACATCCCTGAAGGGCCAAGCCGAACTTCTCTCAATCTCTTGGCTCGTGTGTCTTTTTTTAATTTTCGCTCAAAAGAAATGGTTCGTGTGCTTTGACAGCTTCAGGACAAAGTAAACTGTCTTGAGCGAGAGATTGCAGGCGCGGGTGGGGGATTTAGAAAAGAAACTGACTTCGCAGCAGATCAACAACAACGCATGAGATTTGCGTATGCATGGCGTACCATTCGTGAAGGGGGAAAATGTGAGGGGTCTGTTCAACGAACCCTGCTTTAAGCTTAGGCTGGTTGCACCGCTGAGCATCAGGGAAATTTTCCGAGCACATAAAATGCAACAGTCTAATGTTGATCCCGTGAAGATGCAAAATATCCGTGAATAAATTATTATTTTACAAGCCATTGGAGCTATCCGGCGAGATTTCAAACAACCACGGATGCTACTGAGTTTGGGCTTTGACTCCCAAGCTCCAGTATATATCAATAAGCAGCTTTCGAGAGATAACCATATCTTTTTCAAAGAAGCAATGAAGTTAAAGAATAACAAAGCTCTCTTAGCGGTGTTTACAAGGCGTGTGCTTGTACATATAAGGGCCAGTGAGAATGGTAATGGCAGTGTCTGCTGCATTAAGAGCTCCCGTCGATCCTCCCGTATCCCCCTAGAGCCCCACCGACTAACAAACTACGTCAGAAGCTTCAGCTGGAGCTGGAGAGTCTGAAAACAATAGTTTGCGTTAATAATTTAATTTATAAATTCCTTTTTGTTTTTGGTTCCACATTCATTTCTTATATTTCTCAAAAAAAACGAGAAGGCAAAGTTAACTTCGACTGTGCCGAAGTTCTAATACACTTGAAAAAGATTACTCCAACTGATTTAACCGGTAAAATATATATAGGATATAGATATCAAATATTTACAATTTTTAAATCATTGATAATAAAAATTTGATACCATAAAAAAAACTTTTCTTAGTAAAACACATTTTCCGTCCGATCGGTCCAATGGCAGCTATATGCTATAGTCCTCCGATTTTGATAAATTTTTTCGAAATTATGTGAAAGTATATAAAACTAATATATACCAAGATTGGAGACGCTACGATAGAAAAAAAAAAAGTTTTTCTCACTAGAAGTAGTTTTTTGAACGACTGTTTATATATGGCAGCTATATGCTATAGTCATCCGATTTTGATAAATTTTTTCCGAATTGTGTCAAAGCATATTAAACTAATATATATTAAGATTGGAGACGCTTCGATGGAAAACAAAAAGTTTTTCTCACTAGAAGTAGTTTTTGACCGTCCGTTTCTATGGCAGCTATATGCTATAGTCATCCGATTTTGATCAATTTTTTCCGAATTGTGGGGAAACATATAAAACTAATATATACTACGATTGGTGACGCTACGATGGAAATCAAAAAAGTTTTTCTCACAAAGACTTATTTTTCGACCGATCGTTCCTATGACAGCTATATGATATAGTCATCCGATGCGGCCGGTTCCGACATATTAGTTGCGTGCAGTAAAAAGAAGATTCTGTGCAAAATTTCAGCTCGATAGCTTTAAAACTGAGGGACTAGTTTGCGTAGAAACAGACAGACAGACGGACAGACAGACAGACGGACAGACGGACAGACGGACAGACGGACGGACGGACAAGCGGAAATGAACTCAGCTCGTCGTCCTGATCAAGAATATATATAGTTTATGTGGTCGGAAATGAATATTTCTATGCGTTACAAACTTCTGGGCAAAATTAATATACACTTTTCAAGTGTATAAAAAGTGTATCTGCTTGTCCAATACTAAATATAGGTCCCATAATATGTGTATTTTATATAATTAATTTTAAGATAGTATTTCTCACTGTATGTGCTACGTGGGCGCTTTAAGCAAAGTCTTATTTTCGCCATTCTAAATGATTCGCGAAGTTCCACAGCGAATCCCATAGAGTCCTGAGCAATTATAAACACGGCCTTAAAATTGTCCATATAAATGCCAAAGCCTACTTAGTAAAATTGATGAGTTTAGGCTTTTTTTGTACAGTCTAATAGTGATGTGATATGTGTATCGGAAATTTTCCATTGATTATTATGGCAACATCGTCTGCATAAGCTCGTTTACTGTTACTACCCATAGAAGGGGCGTGGGAACACCTCCCTGAGGAGTGCCCCTGTTTACATATCTTCGTGCGCAGGCATTCCCTAATTGAGAGTTAACTGCTCTACTGGTGAACTCTACTATGGGTGCCTCCACCTTTAGATCTATCAGGACAGATGTAATTGCGCTAGGAAGAACGTTATTGAACGCTCCTTCGATGTCAAGAAATGCCGCTAGTGTGTATTCTCTAATATCTAGTGATTGCTCTACTTTTGAGACTAGGGAGTGAAGTGCTGTTTCAATGGATTTACCTTTGCTATATGCATGCTGCGCAGGAGAGAAAAGGGATGGTTTTATGATTTCTTTTAAATAGACGTCTAGCAATCTTTCCAACGTTTTGAGGAGGAAAAATAAGCTGAGCTGGAAAGATTCTATCTGGTCTCTGGGACTTGTACGGTTTAAAGGACTAAACGGCTCACGTTATCCGTACTTTTGTGACTATTTTATTTATATTGCTAACAGGGTCATTTCTGGCACCCGGGAAAATGAGTTTTAAGTAGAAGCGTCAAGGAGTCAAGACTGGATTTAGCCCAGGTTCCATCAGCGTTTAGTAGGAGACATAGGGGAGTAGGTGATCCACCTTGAATTTTGCGAAGTCGGATGATTCAGATGTTGATTCAATGCCACTACACAAATTAGCCCACGATGAACGTTTTGCTTTCCGCAAGGCTTTTTTTTTGCAAGAGTCTTAAGAACCTACTTAATTTTTCAAACACTGAAGCGAATTTTCTTAATTCATATCTCACGGGTACGATACAGACAGCTGTCTCTGGATCGTGCATGTCAGGATTTAATGTTTTAAAACTCGGGGTTCAGCAAGGATCTGTTTTATGACCGGTACTATTTTCTGTATATGTCAATGACTTCTTCTTCTTCTTCTTTGGCCTGATATATCAATATTACAACCAATTGTCGGCCACGGCCGCTGCTAGTAATGCACGCCAGCCGCTTCCGTTGTGTACACCAAGATTCTTAAGATCTTGTTGCACCTGGTCTTCCCATCTCAATTTCGGTTGTTCTTTCTGGCGGGGTCTCCCTAAATCTTTCGCCTTCCGACTGTACACCTTTTTTACTGGAGCGTTATCATTCATACGGGTGACATGTCCCAGCTACCGTAGCCGCTGCAATTGTATACGCTTAGCTAGGTTTGTGTCCCCATAGAGCTCATACAGTTCGTGATTCATTCTGGAGCGAAATTCATCGCCAACTTTTATAGGTCCACAAGTCCTCCGAAGAATTTTTATCTCGAAAACGCCAATTGCCGCCTCATCCACTGCTGTTAATGTCCATGCTTTTGCGCCGTATTAAAGGACTGGGATGATAAGCGACTTGTATTGCGCTATTTCCGTTCTTCGAGAGAGGGCTCTACTTTTCAATTCCTTACTGAGCCCGTAGTAGCATCGGTTTGCAAAAGTAATTCTTCTTCGAATTTCGCAGCTAATGTTGTTGTCGCTGGTTATTGCTGTTCCTATATAATCGAAATCCTTTCCAACGTTGAAGTTGTAACCTCCCATCGCTACAGATTTTCCAAGACGCGTAGACTCACTGCGCGTGGCTAACAAGTATGTCGTCTTATCCGCGTTCACCGCTAGTCCCATCAGTCTAGACTGCTGCTCAATCTCTGAAAACGCCCTGCTTACCGCCCGTTCATTTGTGCCGATAATATCAATATCATCGGCATACGCAAGTAGCATTACTTCTTTATAGAAGATGGTGCCCGATTTGTTGGCATTTGGGCACAGGCGTATTATATACTCCATCAGCAGATTAAAGAAGTCGCACGACAAGGTGTCGCCCTGCCTAAAACCTCTTTTGGTATCGAATGGTTCGGAGAGGTTCTTTCCTATTTTGACGGAGCTTTGCGTGCTTCTCAACGTCATCATGCAAAGTCGAACGTACTTTGCTGGTATACCAAAAGTAGACAGGGCGTCAAAGAACTTTGACCTTATCGGCGTGTCGAAAGCGGCTTTGTAATCAACAAAAAGGTGGTGGGAGTTGATACCTGTCTCATAGTGCTTCTCCAGGATTTGTCGCAATGTGAAAATCTGGTCTGTGGTGGATTTACCAGGTCTAAAGCCACACTGATAGTGTCCAATCAGTTTGTTTGTAAATGGCTTTAAACGTTCACATAATATGCTTGACAGTACTTTATATGCAATGGGAAGAAGACTAATCCCACGGTAGTTGGCGCAGATTGAGGGGTCTCCTTTTTTGAAAATTGGGCAAAGTACACTTAGATTCCAACCGTCGGGCATGCTCTCGTCGGACCATATTTGGCAGAGAAGTTGGTGCATGCACCTTACCAACTCCTCGCCGCCAGTCTTGAACAATTCCGCAGGCAGCTCATTAGCGCCCGCTGCTTTGTTGTTTTTTAACCTTTTAATGGCTAACAAGACTTCATCTTGGTCCGGCGGGTCTATCATTATATCATCGGTTGGTGGCGAAGCTGATTCTCCAGAGGCGGAATTGTGTTCGTCATCGCCTCCCAGCAGGTTGGAAAAGTAGTTTCTCCATTTATCCAGTGCCACTTGCGGATCTGTGACCAGATTTCCATTCTCGTCCTTGCATTGTGTGACTCCGGGCTTGAAACCTTCGGATAGTTGCCTAACCGCTTGGTAGAATTTTCGAGTCTCACTTATGCCAAATGGCATCACGACTTCCTCTCGCATGCGCCTTTCCAGCTCCTTCTTTTTTCTACGAAAAAGGCGCTTCTCCTCTCGCCTTTTCTCCCGGTATCGCTCTTTCACAGCTCGCGTTGCTCCCGACTGCAGAGTTCTCCTGCGGGCAGCGTCTTTCTCTGCAGTAGCTTGGCGACACTCCTCATCGTACCAGGTCTGCTTTCGAGGAAACTCGGAGAATCCGAGTATCTCCTTGGCAGCCGTACTCATGGAGTGGGAAATATGTTTCCACTGTTCTCATACACTAGAAGGGTATGGCGAGATTTCCCGGAGCAGTTGGGAAAGTTGTAGGCTTCGGAAGTCCGTTGTGATTGCAGCTTTTCGACATCCAGCTTTCGACGTGTGCTAGTGCGTGTGGCATAGGCCACACTGATTCGCGTGCGTACCTTGGCTGCAACAAGATAGTGATCCGAGTCAATATTTGCTCCTCGAATCGCACGTACGTCTAACACACTCGATGAGTGCCTTCCGTCGATCACAACGTGATCAATCTGATTTCGCGGTAATTGATCAGGGGACTTCCATGTTGCCTTATGGATGTCGCGATGTTGAACTGTGGTACCACTAATGACCATGTTTCTGCCAGCGGCGAAATTAATTAGCCTCTCTCCATTGCTGGAGGTTGTTTCATGAAGGCTAAAATGTCCGACCGTTGGCCCAAAAACTCCTTCTCTCCCGATTTTTGCGTTGAAATCGCCTAGCACGATCTTAATGTCGTGATCAGGGCAGCGCTCATAAAGGTGTTCTAGGCGCTCATAGAATTCGTCTTTATCCGAGTCATCCTTGTCTTCCGTCGGGGCGTGGGCACAGATAAGACTAATGTTGAAGTACTTAGCCTTAAGTCTGAGAGCGGCTAGTCGCTTGTCAACAGGTGTGAAGCTGATGACAGACCGCCGTAGTCTTTTGCTGACTACGAAACCGCACCCGAACTCGTGCTTGTTAGCGTGGCCGCTGTGGTAGATCTCCCAGGGAACATTTGTTGATGATGTTCTCAACGTGCGGCCCTGTCCAATCCATCGCATCTCCTGGAGAGCGGTGATGTCAGCTGAATATTTTTCGAGGACATCCACCAACTGAATATCAGCACCGTCCCTGTTGAGGGTGCGGACATTCCAGGTGCTTATTCTCAAATCGTGGTCCTTAAAACGTTTGCGTGGGTCGTCGTCAGAGGGGGTCCGTATCCGAGGCATTTTTGTCACAGTTTTCATTGGAAGGTCTGTTTTACGGTGGTGGGTACCAAGCTCGAGTCACCAACCCTATTTAACCAATAAGGAGGGTTTGCCGCTCACGTTAGCCAGCAGCTTTGCGGATGCATCGCTCTGTTACCAGGGGCCACCACGAGGAGGTGTGAGACGACTTGAGACGCAGTAAGTCAGGATCGCGCTGGGTTCGCCAAGTTGAACCAGTCAGCAACTTTCCCTGAATACATACGCCCCCATTAGGCCCTTTGTTGCATACATAAGTATATAAACACAAATGCTTATCTCAATACATTCTTTGTTTCCCAAAAGGAATTATGAACCACACTTGGGACTTTGCATAAAATGCATACTCAGCAACTTTGAATCGCTCCGCGACGTTGCTAAGCATACATACACACACACACACACACATGCATCGGCACACTGCTCACTCAAACTCAACAACCAAAAAGATATTTAAGCTAATTAAATTCAGTCTGATTTCTTGCATGTGTCTCGACGCCTGTGCGCGTTCGTAGACATCAAATTAATTAAACATTGAAACGAAATAAAATAATAAATAATAAAACTTATTAAACAATGTTTTAATTAATTACATGGCGACCGTGACAGGACAATGTGACCTAAAGAGGTTTAAAAAAAAAATGTTAAGGCCAAACACTAAAGGCCAAGGAAAAACTTGAACTTGAAACTAGAATTTGTGGAAATGTGAAACGAAAAACTTCCAAAAACAAAAAGGCTATACACACGCCTAAATGTGTTAAAGAAATGTACTAAATGCATTTTTAAATGCAACAAAAATAAATAAAACTAAAAACAAAATTGTCGCCACAACCGCTAACCAGGTTGTGGACAGCGAGAGGGAAGAAACGGTAGCCAAAGCCACAAATGAAGATAAATGGGAGCAAGGGTTAAGCCCAATTGCCAGCGAGGGAACCGTGCGGCGGGCATATAGGCCGCCCACTGCACCAACGAATGGAACCATCCAGTGAGCCAGTAAGGCAGACGGACAAACCGTCTCTTAGTGAAGCTATAGAGGCTTGTCCCACAGCGGGACCAAAACCAATAACCATTGACGAGTATAGATCTCGGCAAGCAGCGAGGGAGAAACAACGAGCCCAGGCACGGGACGAAAAACTTACAACGCAAAGATGAGGCTAAAGCAACTTTAATAAATCTGAACCAGAAGCTGAATACAAAGCGGTCCAAGTAATTGGAAAATCGCAATTTTTTTTTAGTACTTAAAGCGATTACGCTGGTACGATATGTAAGATGCTAACAATCATTTCTCTTCTCACCATACTCATTAACTAACACGCATAATACGGTAGTAAACTTATACATAAGTAAAAATTTGTAAACCAGACAATGCTAATGTAAACCGTATTATGTGACAAAAAAAAATCATTCACATTTCATTAACCCATAAAAAAAAAAAAAAAAAAAAAGGGGTATACAAATTTTAAGAAACAAATAAGAATTAAATTAAATCACAATGGGCAAAACCCAATCAAAAGCTACGGGCAACACTGCCAATGTCATAAATGACATAGAAATTGTGAATCATACACCACACCTACAATCTATTTTTATACTTTTGCTTATTCTCGTCGTGATAGCAGTCGTTAACACGGCCTTAAAAATTTATTTCATCCATAAGAGGTCATTGAAAAAGAGGTATCTAAGCCGAGGTAATGATCTCGACAAAATATTGTAACGAGTCCTTTTGGTCCCGATACCAAGTTGGGCTTAGCTCAGGGCTGTCGAAGATCGTTCCAACCAATTTATATTGGACTTGCTAATTAACAACACAGATGCGGGTTAGTTTAATATATATTCCGATTTATTCGTTTCTTCACAGTTTGTTGATTTGAATTCACAGTTGTAAATTATATTTTATAACCTAACTGAGGTGTCCTTGCCAAATCGCAAGGCTCGCCTCCTATTGGGCCAATTCGCCCTAATCGCTAAATATCGTTGGCTCAGGTCAACGCCGTGGCCCGTCTAAGCAATCGCTTGACTCGATGGCTCCCTTCGACGCACAACTCTTAGCTTTCTCCCCTACTCTTTCCACTCAAGGATTCGAAAGCTACGCCGGCTAAGATTTTCGCCTGACTTCGTCGAACTTACGTTCCACTCTCAAACAATCTTCCGCACAGCTACCTTCGGTTTTATATCTCCACCCTTTCCGTTTCAAGGACTTCCAAATGTCCTTCCTGCTCGATCTTAATATCCTGGCGACGTCCTTTTCCCGTTGAGAAGCAATCCTTGGTACTTCTATCCGCGTGCCTGACTTTCGCACTTTCCGCACTCGCTTGAAATCCGTTTAAGCACTGACTGCCTCATCAACGTCCAGGGGTGTTTATATAGCCCCCCCAAGCGTCTTCTGGTCTGCTTCTCGAACATTCCAGAACCTTCTCCACTCCATGGCCAGTTCGCTGCCTAGCAACAGCCATCCGTAGCCGCTTCTGCCCGCCGCGTTGCCTTTCCTTCCTTGAGACAGACCGAGACAACCAGCTTTGCGTTCTCGAATCCTAACGGATCCTTCGGCTCGCCCAATGGGCATCCACTGGCTGTCGTTCTGCTGTCTTCATGCGATCCCATCCATTTCCCCTTCCCGTACTTATGACTTCTTTCCCCTTGATCTCCCATATTCGCAGTGATTCCCCTTTCCCCCAATTCGCCGTATTTCCCCTTTGCCATACCCTGCTATTTGTGAGGAATAACCATTCCTCACACTCCCCCCTTTCTTCGATAAGCGGTAATATTTATATTTCCGATTTATAATTAAACCATATTTTTCCGTTAGGTTTTGAATATCCCGCCTCTTATACCTCTAGTTGCTGCTTTCTCATCTCGATACTTTATCGAACCATGCACTACTGCGTATTGTTATCGATAAATTATCGATCCCTTAGCTATCGAATACCCGTGACTTTTCCGGTCACCGTTCCTCCTACTCGTACTTGTACTTGTACTCGTACTCGTATTTGCGTAACTAGACGATACACCCATCACTGATCACATATGGCTAGAAAATTTTTGACAACAGGTAAGTGTTTTTCATTTCTTTTCCTTTCTTTACTTTCTCTTGTATTCTAACGTTTCTCCCTTTTTTTCTAGACCGCCTTCCACTTTCTTCTTCGCCGACTGCGCTGCCCCTGCCCTTCAGCCTTCATGCAACCCATTACACACCCACTCCTGTGCCAGATGTCTTGCCAATGCTATGCCAGCCATCCCATACATTGATTATACCCCTTTTTTTTGTGACTTTCCGTGTGTGTTATTTTTTTTTTATTTTGTGCTGTTTGTACCCTTGTTGTTGTGCTTAGTTTTTTTTATACCCGTTACTCGTAGAGTAAAAAGGGTATACTAAGTTCGTGCAAATGTATGTTACAGGCAGAAGGAAGCATCTCCGACCCCATAAAGTATATATATTCTTGATCAGCATCAATAGCCGAGTCGATATAGACATATCCGTCTGTCAGTCTGTCTGTCTGTCCGTCTGTCCATCTGTCCGTCTGTCCGTTTGTCCGTCTGTCCGTCTGTCCGTCTGTCCGTCTGTCTGTCTGTCTGTCTGTCTGTATGAACACCTAGATCTCAGGAACTATAAGAGCTAGAGCTACCATATTTTCAGTGTATACTTGTATCTTCTGCACGCAGATCAAGTTTGTTTTAAATTTTTGCCACGCCTCCTCCCGCCCCCGCAATATGAAAAAACCTCATATCTCCCACAATTTTGAAAATAGATTGTTCAAACCTTCTAGACATATATTTGAATCATCATTACCTATCGATCCGCCATACATCATTTTTCGATCAGATGAACGATTGAAGAGTTACCGCCCCCGCAATATGAAAAATTCCTCATATCTCGCACAATTTGGGCAACCTTACCGTGAGTAACGGGTATATCGAAGTAGAGCAGGGCCGACTTCAACTTACGCTCTCGTTATACACTTGAAAAGTGTATATTAATTTTGCCCAGAAGTTTGTAACGCATAGAAATATTCATTTCCGACCACATAAACTATATATATTCTTGATCAGGACGACGAGCCGAGTTCATTTCCGTCTGTCCGTCCGTCCGTCTGTCTGTCCGTCTGTCTGTCTGTCTGTTTCTACGCGAACTTGTCCCTCAGTTTTAAAGCTATCGAGCTGAACTTTTGCACAGAGTCTTCTTTTTACTGCACGCAACTAATATGTCGGAACCGGCCGGATCGGATGACTATATCATATAGCTGCCATAGGAACGATCGGTCTAAGAACTAGTTCTTGTTAGAAAAACTTGTTTGTTTTCCATCGTAGCGTCACTAAACTTGGTATATGTTAGTTTTATATGCTTCCACATAATTCTGAAAAAATTTATCAAAATCGGATCACTATAGCATATAGCTGCCATAGGAACGATCGGTCGAAAAATAAGTCTTTTAAGAAAAACTTTTTTGATTTCCATCGTATCGTCTCGAATCGTAGTATATATTTGTTTTATATGTTTCCACACAATTCTGAAAAAATTTATCAAAATCGGATGACTATAGCATATAGCTGCCATATAAACGGTACTTCTAGTGAGAAAAACTTCTATGTTTTTTATCGTAGCGTCCCCAATCTTGGTATATATTAGTTTTATATGCTTTCACATAATTTTGAAAAAAATTATCAAAATCGGATGACTATAGCATATAGATGCCATAGGACCGATCGGTCGGAAAATGTGTTTTTTTTTTTTTTTTTTTTTTAGCTTTTTTGGTATTTATTGAATCTTCTCTTAATGAGACTAACAATAATTTTGCAAATCTTAATCTAAAAACTATTTATAAGAAAACTATCTCCAATTGGATGTAGTTTTGTGTTCAGCGGCCCTTTAGTACAATCGCTGGGTTGGGAGGTCTTTTCTTCGGAGTCGGGTATGCGTTGCTTGCAGGGTGAGAGATTGGGCAAGTTGATTAGGGTGGGCATGGAGCTTCTCGATATATTTGCGTTTTATTTGGGCTATTTCAGTATCGACCAATGGGATGTTGAGATCGTTGTGTATACACTCGTTTCGAATGTACAATGGCGCTCCAGTGAGGATTCTAAGAACTCGTGATTGTGCTCTTTGGAGGATTTCCACGCTGCTCGCACAGGCATTTCCCCATAGCTGGGAGCCGTACGTCCAAACAGGCTTTATGATGGTTTTATACAGTAAGACTTTATATTCCAGTTTTAATGGGGAACGGGAGTTAATAAGCCAGTGGAGGCTATTGGCCTTCAGCTTTATTTGAAGTTTTTCAGAATCTATGTGTTTGCGCCAAGTTAGCCTTCTGTCGAGGTGAATACCGAGGTATACAACATCACTTGATTGTGGGATCAAGGTCCCGTTTAGGTATAGTGGGGGACAGGTGCTTCTGTTGAATGTGAACGTGACATGTTTACACTTTTGCTCGTTAATCCTTATGCGCCAATTGGCCAGCCACTCTTCTACTTCAGCTAGGTGGCTTGCCAAAAGTCTTGTTGCGTTAATTGGACATCGTGATCTGCTTAGAATTGCCGTATCATCCGCAAATGTGGATATTGTAAGTCGGGGGTCTGTTGGGATGTCAGCAGTGTATAATACATAAAGAAAAGGGCCAAGAACGCTACCCTGTGGCACTCCGGCTCCAATGGTGAACTCTTGCGTAGTGTACTCGTTATGACGTATAGAAAATACTCTGTTACTGACGTAGCATTCGAGGAGTTTATGTGTGTTCGGCGGAAGCAGTGTCTTAATTTTGAAGATAAGACCTTCCAGCCAGACACGGTCAAATGCTTGGGCAACATCTAGGAAAATTGCGGAGCAGTATTCGTGGTGCTCAAACGCCGTCCGAATATCTGAAGTTAGGCGGTTGACTTGTTCAATGGTCCCGTGTTTTGCCCGGAACCCAAATTGGTGAGATGGAATGATATTTTGTGCATGAGAATCAATTTTGCTGAGTAAGATCTTCTCGAATAATTTTGATAAACAAGGTAGCAGACTAATGGGTCTATAAGACGACGCTTGTGTTTTATCCTTTCCTAGTTTGTGAATCATTATGATTGTGGACTTTTTCCAGTTATTTGGAAAGTATCCACATCGCAGAACAGCATTGAAAAGTCTGGAGATATAGTTAATGGTTGGAATTGGAAGTTCCATAATCATTTTTGGCGTAATGAGATCATGTCCTGGTGCTTTTCTCGGATTAAGTTCTCTTATTAGGTTTCTTATTTCAGACGAGTGAACTTTGATTGGGTCAGCTTGTGCGGCAGTTGAAATTGATGGGAGCGCAAATCCATTTGTTGGTGGATTAGGCATGAAAACATTTTTAAGGTGAAGTGCAAATGCTTTTGCCTTTTCTTCGTCACTACGGGCCCATCTTCCTCTCTCATCCCTCAAAGGCGTGTCTATCTTTGCAGGTGGCTTTATGCTCTCGTGTGCTCTCCATAAAGGACTTGTGGGCTTTTGTTCTTTAGTTTCGAGGGCTCTGCTAAGTTTGCGTTCTGCTTCTCTCAGCCGATTCTTTGCAGCAGGTGACCTATTGCTCTGCCATTCTCTTCTTGCACGGCGTTTCTCAGTGACGAGCCGCTCTATGTAGCTGTTGCTTAATCTACTACCTTCCTTCGATGTTGTTGTTTTTGCTGTTTGAGGGTTCAAGTGATAAGCTGCAGCTGTAATGATGGAGTTAAGTGTTTGGACGGAATTTTCGATGTCTTCTTCGCTGTTGATGGTTGGGCTCAGTTCGATGTGACTGCTAATATATTTTTTGTATTTAAGCCAGTTCGTCTTGTGGGATGTCAGGCGCCGAGGATATTCGATGATCAGAGGGCTCTCCAGAAGGGTAAAAATAATTGGGGAATGGTCTGACAACAAATCTGCTAATGCTTCTGCAGTAACCAAGTTACGTGGAATTTTTCTTGTTATGGCGAAGTCTATAAGGTCGGGAATTTTTTTTGGATCTGCTGGCCAATATGTAGGCCTACCCGGTGATACATAGTCGAGTTTGTTTGATGCTCGCGTGAGTGCGTTGTATAGTTGCTTTCCTTTGGGGTTAGTTAGTCTAGAGCCCCAGTGGGGATGTTTGGAATTATAGTCACCTGCAGCTAGGAAGCGTTGACCCAGTGTATTGAAGAAGTCTATAAATTGATTTTCCGATATTGCGAAACGTGGGGGACAATAAACTGCCGACACAGTAATATTTCCTCGCTTTGATTCCACGCATATCGATGTAGCTTGCATGTAGTTTTCCGCAAATCCAGGTAGTTGGTAATGTTTAATGCGGTTTCTGACTAGGATGCCAGTTCCGCCATGAGCTTTACCATCTGGGTGATTTGTGCCGTAAAAGGCATACCCCGATAATTGAAAATTGTATCTTTCCGTAAGATGAGTTTCTGCAAGCAGCATTATGTCGATTTCATTGTCTTGTAGGAACTTTAAAAGCTCCAGTTTGTGGCGAGAAATGCCATTTGCATTCCAGAGAGAAATTTTTAGGAGGAACTCTGTTTTGATTGTTGCGCAGCGAGCATTTGAATGAGAATGCCTTGATTTCTCATTTGTTCTTGCATTGCGTTTTGCGAATATACAATAAAATCTTTCAGAGTTTGCTGCAACGAGAGAAACATTGTTTCTAGTTTACTAAAGATTGATGATTGTTCCGCTTGGTTTTGTTTAATTTGCAGAGTCGGCTGTGTTTGTGCTTCGTGTGTAATATTAGTTGTGGGTGCGGATCTATCTGTTCCGAGTTTGAGGGCGCTTGCAAAGAAAACGCCTTGGGTGGTGCTTGTTGGGGCAAATGACGATTTTTTTTTATGGTATCAAATTTTTATTATCAATGATTTAAAATTTTTTAAATATCTGATATCTATATCCAATATATATTTTTCCAGTTAAATCAGTTGGAGTAAAGTTTTTCAAGTGTATTAAAACTTCGGCACAGTCGAAGTTAGCTTTGCCTTCTCGTTTTTATACCCGTTACTCATAGAGTAAAAAGAGTATACTAAGTTCGTGCAAATGTATGTAACAGGCAGAAGGAAGCATTTCCGACCCCATAAAGTATATATATTCTTGATCAGCATGGTCTGTCCGTCTGTGCGTCCGTCCGTCTGTCCGTCTGTCTGTATGAACACTTAGATCTCAGAGACTATAAGAGCTAGAGCTACCATTTTTTCAGTGTAGACTTGTTTTGTCTGCACGCAGATCAAGTTTGTTTCAAGTTTTTGCCACGCCCCCTCCCGCCGCCGCAATATGAAAAAAACCTCATATCTCCCACAATTTTGAAAATAGATTGTTCGAACCTTCTAGACATATACTTTAATTATCATTACCTATCGATCCGCCATACATCATTTTTCGATCAGATGAACCATAGTAGAGTTACCGCCCCCGCAATTTGAAAAATACCTCATATCTCCCACAATTTTTCAAAATACATTGTTAAGTCCTTCTAGACATATACTTTAATCATCATTACCTACCATTCTTCATCAGATGAACGATATAAAAGTTCCCGCCCCCGCAATTTTAAAAAATCCTCATATCTCCCACAATTTTGAAAATAGATTGTTCGAACCTTCTAGACATATATTTTAATCATCATGACCTATCGATCCGCTGTAGATCATTTCCTGATCAGATGAACGATAGAAAAGTTCCCGCCCCCGCAATTTTAAAAAAACCTCATATCTCCCACAATTTCGAAAAAAGATTGTTCGAACCTACTAGACATATATTTTAATCATCATTACTTATCGATCCGCCATACATAATTTCTTGATTAGATGAATGATAGAAAAGATCCCGCCCCCGCAATCTGAAAAAATCCTCATATCTCCCACTATTTTGAAAATAGATTGTTCGAACCTTCTAGACATATATTTTAATCATCATTACCTATCGATCCGCCATACATCATTTTTCGATCAGATGAACCATAGTAGAGTTACCGCCCCCGCAATTTGAAAAATACCTCATATCTCCCACAATTTTTCAAAATACATTGTTAAGTCCTTCTAGACATATACTTTAATCATCATTACCTATCGATCCGCCGTACACAATTTCTTCATCAGATGAACGATATAAAAGTTCCCGCCCCCGCAATTTTAAAAAATCCTCATATCTCCCACAATTTTGAAAATAGATTGTTCGAACCTTCTAGACATATATTTTAATCATCATGACCTATCGATCCGCTGTAGATCATTTCCTGATCAGATGAACGATAGAAAAGTTCCCGCCCCCGCAATTTTAACAAGTAAGAAAGTCGGACTGTAATATACTCTGTACTTGTTTGTATGTAACTGATAACTTTAAAGTGTGAGGTTTTTTCAAAATCCGGGGGTGGCAACTCTTTCGACTATCGTTCATCTGGTTGAAAAACGATGTACGGGCTCGATAAGTAATGATGGGTAGAATTACCCTAATACATAACTCGTAAAATTATAAAATTTGTATATAATTTCCTATTAACATAATCATATCTATCAGGCCATCTCAATTGCATCGCTCCTCTCATACTTCGTCTTTGCCTACTTACACAATCTATTGGAAAGAAGGGAGGGGGAAACTGAAAGCGGCGCAGTCGGGTAAGCTATTGCCCTCTCGCTCTCTCTTTCTCGTAAGTGGCTGCAGTGTTGTTGTTGCCGTTGCATTAAATTTTCTTTTACATATAGCGCCACTATTGTTCATCTGATCGGAAAACGATGTATGGGGGCTTGATAAGAAATGCTGAGTAGAATATATGTCTTAAAGGTTCGAACAACGTAACTCCAAAATTGTGGAAGATATTCAGTTTTTTTTAATTTGCGGGGGAGGCAGGGGGCGTGGCAAAAATCAAAACTAAACTTGATCTGCCTGCAAGTATAAGAAATATATGTTCCATTCACTTCAAACCTCTTTTACTTACCATCTCTGAGATCTCTTCGTTCATACGGACAGACGGACAGACAGACAGACGGACAGACGGACAGACGGACATGGCTATATCGACTCGGCTGTTGATGCTGATCAAGAATATATATACTTTATGGGGTCGGAGATGCTTCCTTCTGGCTGTTACATACATTTGCACAAACCCAATATACTCTGTGTACCTTCGGTACAGAGTATAAAAAAACCTCATATCTCCCACAATTTCGAAAAAAGATTGTTCGAACCTACTAGACATATATTTTAATCATCATTACTTATCGATCCGCCATACATAATTTCTTGATTAGATGAATGATAGAAAAGATCCCGCCCCCGCAATCTGAAAAAATCCTCATATCTCTCACTATTTTGAAAATAGATTGTTCGAACCTTATAGACATATATTTTAATCATCATTACCTATCGATCCGCCATACATCATTTCCTGATCAGATGAACGATAGAAAAGTTCCCGCCACCCCCGCAATTTGGGAAAAAAACACAATTTGGGCATGTTGTGATCTAATAAAATATTCTGAAATAAACCTTACCCTGAGTAACGGGTATATCGAAGTAGAGCAGGGCCGACTTTAACTTACGCTCTCGTTTTTTTTTAGTTTTGGTTTTTTTTTCTTATTTTTTTTACGTGTTAATTTTGTGCCGTCACACGTGTTTGTGTATTTTCGTTAAAATCGACCCGTTTGTTACCCTCGATAGATCTGTGAGGCCTAATAAATCTTTACACAATTTTATTTTTGTTTTATTTTCATTTATATTTTGCGTTTTTTTTTTTTTTTTTCACTCCTCTTGATGCCCCTCATCCACCCATACCTCACCCTTCCACCACGCACCTTTAGCCTGAAGCGAGTGGCCCCAATCCACACGATGTGCGACCATTTCACCGGTCGCTCCTGGCTTCTCCTTCCCAACATTATGATGAGGATTTCCCTCGGCCAGTCCTTCAGCTCCAGTTGCCGCCATCGGCCCCACCTCGAGGGTTGCTGCTGTGCTTGTTTCTGCTGCTGTTGTTGCTGCTGAGGCCACGAAGATTGCCTCTTCAAGGCCGGCCTGCCTGCCTTCCCCTCTAGCCTCTCGTGTGGGCATGATCTCTGCCTTAACAGAGCTGGCCTTTTTATACACTTGAAAAGTGTATATTAATTTTGCCCAGAAGTTTGTAACGCATAGAAATATTCATTTCCGACCCCATAAACTATATATATTCTTGATCAGGACGACGAGCTGAGTTCATTTCCGTCTGTCCGTCCGTCCGTCTGTCCGTCTGTCTGTCTGTTTCTACGCGAACTAGTCCCTCAGTTTTAAAGCTATCCAGCTGAAATTTTGCACAGAGTCTTCTTTTTACTGCACGCAACTAATATGTCGGAACCGGCCGGATCGGATGACTATATCATATAGCTGCCATAGGAACGATCGGTCAAAAAACTAGTTCTAGTGAGAAAAACTTTTTTGTTTTCTATCGTAGCGTCACCTATCCTGGTATTTATTAGTTTTATATATTTTCACACAACTCTGGAAAAATTTATCAAAATCGGATGACTATAGCATATAGCTGCCATATAAACGGTCGTTCAAAAAACTAGTTCTAGTGAGAAAAACTTCTTTGTTTTCTATTATAGCAACACCAATCGTGGTATTTATTAGTTTTAAATGCTTTCACATAATTCTGAAAAAATTTATCAAAATCGGATGACTATAGCATATAGCTGCCATATAAAGGGTCGGTCAAAAAACTACTTCTAGTGAGAAAAACTTTTTTGTTTTCTATCGTAGCGTCCCCAATCTTGGTATATATAAGTTTTATCAGCTTTCACATAATTTTGAAATAATTTATCAAGATCGGATGACTATAGCATATAGCTGCCATACGACCGATCGGTCGGAAAATGTGTTTAACTAAGAAAAGTTTTTTTATGGTATGAAATTTTTATTATCAACAATTTAAAATTTTTAAATATCTGATATCTATATTCTATATATATTTGACCGGTTAAATCGGTTGGAGTAAAGTTTTTCAAGTGTATTAAAACTTCGGCACAGTCGAAGTTAGCTTTGCCTTCTCGTTTCGGCTGGTTTCGGCCAAATCCACGGCCCTTTCTCCTCACTTTCCGGCTCCACCACCTCGATCGCCTTTTGCCTCTGCTCTGCAGGTCGCTCCTGGCTCGGAGCTCGAACCTCCGTCTGCCGTTGGCCAGCCGCCGTTGCCCTTGGTCTCCTTCTCCTTTGGCTGCCGCGATGTGTTTTACATTTATCGCCTTACCCATTTTTCTCTCAAGTGCCCGAGATTTGCATTTGAGGCTCTTTTATAAGCTTTCCTGAGTTTTGTAGAATCCGTTATAACAATCCTCTGCCCAGAAATCCATGATGGCTGATCGTCTCCTAACGGGTCTCCACTGTATGTCCATCTCCTATTACTTGTTGTCTCTTTCCCCCACATTGATTGTATGGCATATTTCCCCTTCTTCCAATTCGCTGCATTTCGCCGCATGGCAACGAACTGGGGAAGTTTGCCTATTGGGATGGACCTTATTTGATATGAAATGAAACTTACTCATTCTTTTATCTTTTAATTTTATTTACCCTTGACTAACGTCAATTTTTGATTAATGAAAAAAATTTCCCATTAAGGTGGACCTTATATTGAATGACAATCGTCATCCTCCAATCTTTGAAAAGATTTCTCTTTAGGGTGGACCTTATATTGAATGACAATCGTCATCCTCCAATCTTTGAAAAGATTTCTCGTTAGGGTGGACCTTATATTGAATGACAATCGTCATCCTCCAATCTTTGATTGACCAACGTCAATTTCGATTAATACAATTAAGGTGGACCTTATATTGAATGACAATCGTCATCCTCCAATCTTTGAAAAGATTTCTCGTTAGGGTGGACCTTATATTGAATGACAATCGTCATCCTCCAATCTTTGAAAAGATTTCTCGTTAGGGTGGACCTTATATTGAATGACAATCGTCATCCTCCAATCTTTGATTGACCAACGTCAATTTCGATTAATACAATTAAGGTGGACCTTATATTGAATGACAATCGTCATCCTCCAATCTTTGAAAAGATTTCTCGTTAGGGTGGACCTTATATTGAATGACAATCGTCATCCTCCAATCTATGACTGACCAACGTCAATTTATGCTTCCTGACTATCATCGCATTTGTCCTATTTCTGGTTTCCATGGACGTCTTCTTAAATTATAGTATCGGGCTTGATCTTGTGCTGCGCGTTCCAGATTTCTTCTGATCACTTCGAATAGTTCCTTTAGCTTCTCTGCGTTTTCGACTGGGCTTTGTTTTTCTTGTCCATTTCCTATTGTGATTTCATCGTATAATGCTTTTGGCAACCTTGGTTCTCTTCCTTGTGTAATGAAAGCTGGTGAGTATCCAGTGGATTCTGTCACACTAGAATTCACAGCTAACATTATCTCCGGCCATTTTTCGTCCCATGTTCGTTGGTCTTCGCCTGCAAATTGTGCAATCATCGTCTTTACTGTTCGGTTTGCACGTTCTGTCGGATTTTCTTGTGGAGTGTATGGGGCTGTGAATTGTTGGTTGGCTCCCATTTCATGCAGAAACTTTTTAAAAATTCGACTTGTGAACTGAACTCCATTATCTGTTATAACCACCTTTGGGATGCCGAATCGAGATATGATGCGTTCCCGAAACGCCTTTTTCAATGATTCCGCTGTTGCCTTCCTCAGCGGGACTAATTCTGTCCATTTCGAGAACCTGTCTATGAGAACTAGTAGCATTGTGTTTCCATGTTTTGATCTTGGTAGAGGGCCTACAAAATCCGCACATACCGTTGCCCATGATTCCTCGGGGACCTGTGTGAGCATTTTTCCTGCTGCTTGTAGTTGGCTGGGTTTATATTTAAGACATGTCTCGCACTTGTTGACATACCTTCGAAAGTCTCTGTGCATTCCTGGCCAATAGTATCGAGCAGCTATTCGAGCAATTGTCTTCCTTGAGCCCATATGTCCTGCTGCTGCAGAATCGTGATTTTCCTCGAGTACCCTCCCTCTTAGTCTTTTGGGCACTCATAATTTCCATGATATTACGTCTACATTTCCTGCTCTATGTGGAATATGACGGTATAATTCTCCTCCCTCTGCTAGATAGTTCGGGATTTTTTGGGGATGATTTCCAATCTTTTTTATCATTTCATTTATCCATTCACATTGATCATTATTATCTTCATTTGGTTCTTTTTCATCCATTCTTCTGCATGTCTCTAGTGGTTGTCTTGATAGTGCATCCGCCACGACGTTCAATTGACCTTTTCTATATGCGATTTCAAAGTCATATTGTTGCAGTTCTAATGCCCATCTCGCGATCCTTCCTGTAGGACTTTCTATGCTGTTGAGCCATTTCAGAGCCATATGATCTGTAACTACTTTGAAATGATACCCCTCTAGGTATGGCTTTAGTCTCCTAATTGCCCATACTATTGCCAAGCACTCCTTCTCTGTAGCTGAATAGTTTTTCTCGGCGTTGTTCAGTGTTCTGCTAGAGTATGATATGACCTTTTCTCCATCTTCTGTTTCCTGTGTTAGCATCTGTCTGCAGTATGAACATCCGTTCGAAGTCGTGACATGTTAGGACACGGTCTGCAATTAATTTTTCCTTAACTGCTTCGAACGCTTTTTGATGATCTTCGGTCCATATCCATTTAACCTTTTTTTTTAACAGAGAGTTGAGTGGTTGTACCATCGTAGCGAAATCTGGCACGAATCTTCTATACCATGATGCTACTCCCAGATATTGTCTTAATTCTTTTACATTTGCTGGTGGCTTCAGTTCAGCGATTGCTGCAACTTTCTCTGGGTCTGTGCAGATTCCTTTTCCTGTGATTCGATGGCCCAAGTATTGTAGGTCTCTTCGGAAAAATTGGCATTTCTCCGCATTTATTCTCAAGTTTGCCTTTTTTAATCGTCTGAACACTTCTGCGAGGTTTTTCATGTGTTCTTCCACTGTGCGACCGATTATTATGATATCGTCCTGATACGCAAATGCGTGAGGCATCATTTCTGGACCTATGACCTGATCCAATGCTCTCTGGAACGTGGCGGACGCCGAATGCAATCCAAATGACATCACCTTCCATTGGTACAATCCTTTTCCTGGAACCGTAAATGCCTAAAGTCCTTTAAATCTAAGCTGCTTATGTAACATGCTTCCTTCAGTTGATCCAGTATGTAATTGATCCTAGGCATCGGATATGCATCTTTTATTGACTTTTCGTTTACTTGTCGAAAATTCACGCAAAATCGCCATTTTCCGGTTTTTTTCTTTTTCACCATAACCACCATTGAACTGTACGGGCTATTTGATGGTTCGATGCACCCCATTTCCAGTAATTCATCTACCTTCTTGTTGATTTCTTCCTGCATTTTTGGGTTTTTTGGATAATACCTTTGTTTTACTGGTCTATCATCCTTCATGGTGATCTTATGTACTGCTATGTTTGATGTTCCCTCTAGTTTTGCCAATTCTGCCAATTCTGTTTCTAGAAATTTCGCTATTATCGCTTGCTCTGCTTCCATTGGTTCCAATTCCACGACGACAGATAGTCTCTCTTCAAACCATCCATTCGTCTGCTCCTACTTCTTGGATAAAGTTCCATCCTAACACGAGCTGGTCGATCACCCCGGGTAACACCATTAGTGCTACTGTTGTGTTTTGGTTGCCAAATCCGATATCTACTTTTAATTGGTATTCAATTTCCGTGTTCCTGCCGTCTGCCAATCTCACTTGTCTTTTTGTAGGACTCCTGATGCCTGTTTTGATTAATTTGTCACATAGTTCCTTGCTCACAAAACTTCCCGTAGCCCCCGTATCGATAGTAGCTTTAATACTTTCTCCCCCTATCAATACCCATGCCGACAATCGTTTTTCCTCTTCTTTTAATTCTCCCATTAGTTTTGAGAAGCCGGCTCTGACGACCCCTGCTCGCCCCCCTGAGGCTGGGGTCGTTTCCCGATGGCTTACAGCACTCCCAGGTTTTCAATCCGATTCTCCCGCATTGCCAGCAGAACATAATTCTGCGATTTTGACATTCTCTCGCCCAATGTCCAGTTTGCCCGCATCTGCGGTAAGCCTGTGTCGGATTCTGAATAAAACTATCAGTTCCATTATTTATTGGTCCTGATCTCGGTGTTACTTGTGGGACTCTGTTTGCCGTGTGTCTCTCGTGCTCCTGACATCTTCGGCATATGTCGACTCCTGTGGTTTTCCTAGGTGTTATTATGGGTGTAATTCGGATCTTTTCTTGATGCTTTTCTTGGTTAAAACCCTCCCTGTCCCTTTCCAAAGCCTCAAACTCATCGGCTAATTGCATCAGTGTGTCCAAATTTTTAACACGATGGGGTCGTACGAATGCTCTTAGATCTTGTGCGCTGTTTTCTCCAATTATCTCTAATTATTCCTCATCCGTGCAGCGTAGCGGGCGCATTAACATTTGCATGTCAAGCATATAATCCTTGAAAGTCTCGTTCCAATGTTGTTTTCGTTGGCGTACCTTTTCGGCTAATTTGCTGAAATATCCTTGTGGAAGAAAATATGCCTTGAAACTTTCTGTGAACTCGGCCCATGTTTTCCAATTTTTGCTGTTTGCTAAATACCAGTTCAACGTCTTTTCTTTTAGTAGCTCTGGCATGGCGCGGGGAATCATATCGAGGTTGAGCCCGTACATATCTGCTGACCATTCGACCTGTTCTAGAAATTCTAAAGGTTTTGCGCTACCGTCGAATCTGAAAGCCCACTCCCTGACTTGTTTGGCTACCTTTGCACATTCGTTTGTGTTACTTTCTGCATTTTTTTTGTGAGATTTGCCTTATTTGTTGAACATCATTTCCCTCCTGGCTTATTTCCACATTTAATGAGTTAGTATTTTTGATAGGTATTGGGATTGATAAATCTGCCAGATTTATGTCTTGTTTTGGAGGAATTAAAGCTGATATCGGTTTTGGTAATGGTGACTTACCGTATATATTCGCCATTGCTTCGATTCTTGTTTTCCATTCTGGGCATGTTTCGTTGATCCTGATCCAGTCTCCAAATTGTTTCCTCATGTTGTCCAAGTTGCCTGTTAATTCAATCCCGAACTCTTCTCCGTGTTTTAGCAGTTCCTCCTTTTTGAGGTGGTAAATCCATGCTCGACCCATCTTATTCACTTTTATTAACCGGATTCTAGTTGTTAATTATTGCAAGACCACGTTGGGCGCCAGTTGTAACGAGTCCTTTTGGTCCCGATACCAAGTTGGGCTTAGCTCAGGGCTGTCGAAGATCGTTCCAACAAATTTATATTGGACTTGCTAATTAACAACACAGATGCGGGTTAGTTTAATATATATTCCGATTTATTTGTTTCTTCACAGTTTGTTGATTTGAATTCACAGTTGTAAATTATATTTTATAACTTAACTGAGGTGTCCTTGCCAAATCGCAAGGCTCGCCTCCTATTGGGCCAATTCGCCCTAATCGCTAAATATCGTTGGCTCAGGTCAACGCCGTGGCCCGTCTAAGCAATCGCTTGACTCGATGGCTCCCTTCGACGCACAACTCTTAGCTTTCTCCCCTACTCTTTCTACTCTACTCGTCGAACTTACGTTCCACTCTCAAACAATCTTCCGCACAGCTACCTTCGGTTTTATATCTCTACCCTTTCCATTTCAAGGACTTCCAAATGTCCTTCCTGCTCGATCTTAATATCCTGGCGACGTCCTTTTCCCGTTGAGAAGCAATCCTTCGTACTTCTATCCGCGTGACTTACTTTCGCACTTTCCGCACTCGCTTGAAATCCGTTTAAACACTGACTGCCTCATCAACGTCCAGGGGTGTTTATGTAGCCCCCCAAAGCGTCTTCTGGTCTGCTTCTCGAACATTCCAGAACCTTCTCCACTTCATGGCCAGTTCGCTGCCTAGCAACAGCCATCCGTAGCCGCTTCTGCCCGCCCCGTCGCCTTTCCATCCTTGAGACAGACCGAGACAACCAGCTTTGCGTTCTCGAATCCTAACGGATCCTTCGGCTCTCATATTCGCCGTGATTCCCCTTTCCCCCAATTCGCCGTATTTCCCCCTTGCCATACCCTGCTATTTGTGAGAAATAACCATTCCTCACAATATAAATAAAACCTCAGAATTAAAAAAAAAAAAATAAATAAATAAAATATGTTTATTCATTCATTCTACTTTTCGTAGAACAAAAAAAAAATATATATATATACATATTAGCCGATATGACAAGTAAGATAATCAGAAAGACCTACGAACTAGACCCAGAATTTAGTGTTAGGGCAATACAAGTTTTAGAAGAACACGAACACCCAATTTCAGTTTATGAATTTGAACTAAAATATATGGACAAATATAACGTGGCATTTTCACCATTGTTCCACTGTAATAAAACACAAAAAGGAATAGTATTAACAACTATACCTGGTGTAAGCGTTTATTCACAAATCGACGAAAATAAGTTTCTAGAAAGAACACTCATATTCAACGTCGTATTAAAAACCAAAAATAATAATCATATAGGCACAGACCAATTCCAGTAATTTCAATGGAATGGCCAGAAAATCTAGCTAAGACAAATTTGCATAAAATAGAATTCGAAAAATCCTTTAAATGCTTAAACAAAAGCACAAATGTCCAAAAACAGACAGTTATCAAACATACCCATATTCTAATTGAACATTTCAACGCAGTATCGGAAATATTTGGCAAAAATTGTGCAAGATTAACAGACCAACATCTACTGCAAATAAGAACAATATTTGATGCACTGCGTAACAAATTGGTTAAGATATCTGAGCATTATAACCTCAATTTATTTATACCAACGTCATTAATTACACCAGCCACATTTGATCAGAGTGTTTTACTCGATGTAAATATTAAAAATATTATTGAAGATCAAGTAAACATGCCTCAATCAATAGTAGAATTTCTTAAAACAGCCTTTTCTCTACTCCCGGAGTTCGACGGCAAGGCTGCAAATCTACGAAGTTTTATAGACGCATTGCAATTGGTCGATTCTATTAAAGAAACCCATGAGGCGACCGCAGTTCAATTAATAAAAACAAAACTAAAAGGACATGCTAGAAACTTAATAAGCACAGAAAACTCAATTTTGAGCATAATCACTAAATTGTCCACAACTGTTAAAGGAGAATCAGTTGAAGTTATTTCAGCAAAATTAATGAACCTCCAACAGAAGAACAAAACTGTCAATCAATACACAAATGAGGTTGAGCAACTAGCAAAAAGTTTAGAAGGAGCCTACATCAATCATGGACTTACTCCTGAACTGGCTTCAAAATACAGTGTACAAAACGCTGTAAAAGCCATGACATCTAACTGCTCTATGGATAAGGTAAAACTTATCATGCAGGCAGGTAATTTCACAAACATGAATGACGCTATTTCCAAATTTGTCAACAGTTGCACTGATGCAACCGGAAAAACTGACACGGTCCTACATTTTTCAAGTTATCGCGGAAACAATAACCGTGGTGGCTATCACAACGGACGTGGTCAGTATAATAATAATGGGAATAGAGGCAGAGGTTACCAAAGTAACCAAGCTAACCGACAAAATAACTATAACAATAATTATTACAACAGAAATAACCACAACGGTTTTAACAACCGTGGCCGTGGTTCCTATAATGGCAACTACAGAGGTCAAAACAACAGAAATGGAAATCAAAACCTAAACAACAATCAGAATGTCCGAGTTACACAATCGGAAAACACTCAAACCCCTTGAGCAGCAATCAACAGTAAAGGTGTACACAGTAAATCTCAATCTCAGCAATATAATAACAGTACGAAATGAAGATACAAAAACAAATCTTACATTTTTATTAGATACAGGAGCCGACATTTCTCTGGTGAAATACCGGAATAATGAATATTCAAACGTGAACACAAAAATAATAAGTAATATAACAGGCATTGGCCAGGGATCAACACGTTCTCTCGGTCTCACTCAAATAAATTTATTAACTGACATATACGCAGTACCACATAATTTTCATGTTGTACCTCAAAATTTTTCAATTCCAACCGATGGAATACTAGGTTCCGATTTTATCAAAAAATACAACTGCTTATTAGACTTTCAAGAGGAGCAAGATACTCTAATCTTGCGTCCCAAAAACTTTCATACACACATAAGTATACCAATAACTCATTCCACTGAGGATGATTTATTATTGTTACCCGCTAGATCTGAAGTCATACGACAAGTACGATTAAAGACGAGTGAAAAAACGATCAGGAGATACAACCAGGAATCATAATCGCATGCTCAATAGTAACAAGTAACACTGCATTTATTCGTATAATAAATACCACAATAAACAATGCAGAAGTTGACAGCCAGAAAATTAAATTTGAATCATTAGATGATTATGAAATAATATCAATAACAAAAGAAAATAAAAGTAGAAGAACAAAAGAAATTCTGAAGAAATTAAATTTCGCAAAACAATTCAATTCTAAACTAACTGAACTTTGCACTGAATACAGTGATATATTCGGTTTAGAAACTGAACCCATATCTGCAAACAATTTTTATAAACAAAAACTGAGATTGAATGATAAAACACCAGTATACATTAAAAACTATAGAAATGCAGAATCAGAAAAAAAGGAAATAAACGATCAGGTACAAAATCTAATTAAAGATGGTATAGTCGAACCATCCATATCAGAGTATAACAGCCCACTTCTCTTGGTACCCAAGAAACTACTTCCCAATTAACAACAAAAAAGATGGCGTTTAGTAGTTGATTATCGCCAAATTAACAAAAAACTATTAGCGGACAAGTTTCCACTTCCAAGAATAGAAGATATTCTTGATCAGCTAGGTCGAGCCAAATATTTTTCATGTCTCGATCTTATGTCTGGATTCCACCAGATAGAACTTGATGAAAAGTCAAGAAATATGACATCATTTTCAACTAGCCAAGGCTCTTATCGTTATACGCGATCACCATATGGACTCAAAGTAGCCCCAAATTCATTTATGCGCATGATGACACTTGCATTTTCAGGTCTAGAACCATCGCAAGCATTTCTTTATATGGATGACCTAGTAGTCATCGGATGTTCCGAACAACATATGTTGAAAAACTTGACAAAAGTCTTCGAACTTTGTCGCAAATTCAATTTAAAGTTACATCCAGAAAAATGCTCAATCTTCATGCACGAGGTTACCTATCTCGGTCACAAATGTAACGACAAAGGCATCCTACCGGATGAGAAAAAGTATGACGTCATAAAAAATTACCCGATTCCTAAAGACGCAGATAGCGCAAGAAGATTCGTTGCGTTCTGCAATTATTATAGAAGATTCATACCGAATTTTGCGGAACACGCACGCCACTTAACGAGGCTTTGTAAAAAGAACGTACAGTTCGAATGGACTCTCGAATGCAATTGCGCGTTCGAATATTTAAAAGAAGCACTAATGAAACTAACATTACTACAGTACCCAGACTTCAGCAAAGATTTTTGCATTATCACAGACGCCAGCAAGCACGCCTGTGGTGCGGTACTTACACAAAACCACAATGGGATGCAATTACCCGTTGCGTATGCTTCTCGATCTTTTACACAAGGTGAAAGTAATAAATCAACTACAGAGCAGGAATTAGCTGCAATACATTGGGCAATCAAACACTTCAGACCTTATGTTTATGGAAGGCATTTCTTTGTAAAAACAGATCACAGACCGCTAACGTATCTGTTTTCTATGAAAAATCCAAGTTCCAAGCTCACACGAATGAGACTGGATTTGGAAGAATACGATTTCACTGTAGAATATCTCAAGGAAAAAGATAACCATATTGCGGATGCTCTATCAAGAATAACAATTGGAGAGCAGAAACACTTGAATAGACAAGTCATGATGGTATCAACAAGATCATCAAAACGACAGGAAAATACCTGCGCAGGTAATGAAAATAAATCGCATGAGCAAGAAGAAAGAGAGAAATATAAGCCCAATGTCTATGACGTTATTAATAACAATGATGTCAAAAGGTTTGTGAAATTAAAACTCGACAAATACAAATGTTTGTTTAAAATGGGAAAACGAGTAATATCACGCTTTACAGTCGATGATTTGTACTAAAATGGAAAGCTCGACCTAGGTCAGTTTTTCCAAAGGCTTGAAACAGAAGCCTTAACATTAGACAACTACAAGTGTCACCAAGTGATCAAATTTTCGAGTCTGTATCACTAAATATATTTAAATCAATTGGCAATACAATTTTAAAGAAAATACAAGTATGCATACTTCAAAAGGTGACCGAAATAGAAAAAAAGGGATGAAGCTCAAATTCAAACAATACTGTCAAAATACCATGACGACCCTATCGAAGGAGGCCATTCAGGGATTTCTAGAACCCTGTTAAAAATAAAAAGATACTACTATTTGCCACAAATGACGAAATAAATTAAAATGTATGTAAAAACATGTCAAAAATGCCAAAAAGCAAAGACGACAACTCATACTAAAACACCAATGACAATAACGCCTACTCCAGCAAGAGCATTTGACACTGTACTTATAGATACCATTGGTCCACTCCCAAAAACCGAAAATGGCAATGAGTACGCTGTAACAATTATTTGTGATCTAACAAAATACCTAGTCACAATCCCAGTGCCAAATAAAAGCGCAAAAACAGTTGCTAAGGCAATATTTGAATAATTTGTACTCAAGTACGGTCCAATGAAGACGTTCATTACCGACATGGGTACTGAATATAAAAATTCATTAATCACAGACTTATGTAAATACATGAAAATTAATAATATACACTCAACAGCTCACCATCACCATCGGAAGGCCACCGAGACAATTCATTAATTTTAAAAACATGGATAAGATAGATCCGTTGTATAATATAGACGATTACGCTAAAGAAGTAAAGTTTAGATTAGAACAAGCCTATAAAAGAGCTAGAACGATGTTGGATAAGGAAAAAGAAAAACGAAAAACGTTTTACGACAGAAATGTAAACGATTTTAATTTACATATAGGAGACTTAGTTTTACTTAAAAACGAGACTGGCCATAAGCTAGACAATAATTACATAGGTCCCTTCAAGGTAGAAGAAATATGTGAGAATGACAATATAAGAATTAGAATAGAAAACAAAAAACCACAGATAGTACATAAAGATAGGCTAAAACTATTCAAGTCTACAAAATAAAAACAAGAAATATATATATATAAAAATGAATTAATGTATGAATGAACTTAAATCTATTATGAAACAAAAAAAAACGAGAAGGCAAAGCTAACTTCGACTGTGCCGAAGTTTTAATACACTTGAAAAACTTTACTCCAACTGATTTAACTGGAAAAATATATATAGGATATAGATATCAGATATTTAAAATTTTTAAATTATTGATAATAAAAATTTGATACCATAAAAAAAAACTTTTCTTAGTAAAACACATTTTCCGACCGATCGGTCCTATGGCAGCTATATGCTATAGTCATCCGATTTTGATAATTTTTTTCGAAATTATGTGAAAGCATATAAAACTAATATATACCAAGAATGGGGACGCTACGATAAAAAACAAAAAAGTTTTTCTCACTAGAAGTAGTTTTTTAACCGTCCGTTTATATGGCAGCTATATGCTATAGTCATCCGATTTTGATAAATTTTTCCAGAATTATGTGGAAACATATAAAACAAATATATACTACGATTGGAGACGCTACGATGGAAAACAAAAAAGTTTTTCTCACTAGAACTTAATTTTTGAACCGATCGTTCCTATGGCAGCTATATGCTATAGTGATCCGATTTTGATACATTTTCCAGAATTAGAAAGCATAAAAACAAATAACCAAGATTAGTGACGCTACGATGGAAAACAAAAAGTTTTTCAACTAGAACTTGTTCTAGACCGATCGTTCCTATTTAATATAGTTATTTAAACACATTTTGCAAAGAGACTTTGGTCAAAATTTCAGCTCGTGCTTTAAAAACTGAGGAAGGAGATAGCGTAGAAACAGACGGACAGACGGACAGACAGAGACGGACGGACAGACGGACAGGACGGACAAACGGAAATGAATTCAGCTCGTCGTCCTGATCAAGAATATATATACTTTATGTGGTCGGAAATGCATATCCTTCTATGCGTTACAAACATCGTGGCAAAATTAATATACACTTTGCAAGGGTATAAAAAATTAAAAAATTTGTATACCTTTATTACATCCATATTTCTTATTATCATAAAAAAAAAAAAAAATTATATACATATACATATACAGACTAAACTATAGAATAACTCCATAAATATACGTTATTCTTTCTAGAAGGGGAGGTGAAACGTGCATATGCTGTGTTTTAAAGTTAATAATATTTAATACATATATGAGCATTTTATGTAACACTTTGTTGCATACATAAGTATATAAACACAAATGCTTATCTCAATACATTCTTTGTTTCCCAAAAGGAAATATGAACCCCACTTGGGACTTTGCATAAAATGCATACTCAGCATCTTTGAATCGCTCCGCGACGTTGCTAAGCATACATACACACACACACACACACATGCATCGGCACACTGCTCACTCAAACTCAACAACCAAAAAGATATTTAAGCGAATTAAATTCAGTCTGATTTCTTGCATGTGTCTCGACGCCTGTGCGCGTTCGTAGACATCAAACTAATTAAACATTGAAACGAAATAAAATAATAAATAATAAAACTTATTAAACAATGTTTTAATTAATTACAACCGCCTAACTTCAGATATTCGGACGGCGTTTGAGCACCACGAATACTGCTCCGCAATTTTCCTAGATGTTGCCCAAGCATTTGACCGTGTCTGGCATGAAGGTCTTATCTTCAAAATTAAGACATTGCTTCCGCCGAACACACATAAACTCCTCGAATGCTACGTCAGTAACAACAGACCCCGACTTACAATATCCACATTTGCGGGTGATACGGCAATTCTAAGCAGATCACGATGTCCAATTAACGCAACAAGACTTTTGGCAAGCCACCTAGCTGAAGTAGAAGAGTGGCTGGCCAATTGGCGCATAAGGATTAACGAGCAAAAGTGTAAACATGTCACGTTCACATTCAACAGAAGCACCTGTCCCCCACTATACCTAAACGGGACCTTGATCCCACAATCAAGTGATGTTGTATACCTTGGTATTCACCTCGACAGAAGGCTAACTTGGCGCAAACACATAAATTCGAAAAAACTTCAAATAAAGCTGAAGGCCAATAGCCTCCACTGGCTTATTAACTCCCGTTCCCCATTAAAACTGGAATATAAAGTCTTACTTTATAAAACCATCATAAAGCCTGTTTGGACGTATGGCTCCCAGCTATGGGGAAATGCCTGTGCAAGCAGCGTGGACATCCTCCAATGAGCACAATCACAAATTCTTAGAATCCTCACTGGAGCGCCATTGTACATTCGAAACGAGTGTATCCACAACGATCTCAACATCCCATTGGTCGATACTGAAATAGCACAAATAAAACGCAAATATATCGAGAAGCTCCATGCCCACCATAATCAACTTGCCCAATCTCTCACCCTGCAAGCAAAGCATACCCGACTCCGAAGAAAAGACCTCCCACCCAGCGATTGTACTAAAGGGCCGCTGAACACAAAACTAAATCCAATTGGAGATAGTTTTCTTATAAATAGTTTTTAGATTAAGATTTGCAAAATTATTGTTAGTCTCATTTAGAGAAGATTCAATAAAAACCAAGAAAGCTTAAAAAAAAGAGCTACAAATTCGTTTTCCTTTTTTGAATAAAATATTCGGGAAGTTAAAAATAAGCTCGACATGTCTTTTAAAATTTGTATAGCGCTTCATATATATTGGGAACCTTAAGACTCTTTTTGGGTAATGTGTTTATCATTTTCATTATTTGACACTGTCGCTCTTGAGCGTGTAGTCATTCTCATAATTTTACAAGCTTCGCTTGTAAGTTTTTTCAAATCTGATATTTCTATGCGGGATAGCGCATCCACAACAAGTACCTGCAACACTTTATTGGACGTATTTTTCGTTAATAAAACAGACAACATTTTATTATATGACCAAATTCCCGTCTCTGTTTTTTTAAGCATGACCTTATATTTTTGACATACAAAATAACAATTGACTATACTGATCACCATATTGAATATAGGGATTTTAAAAGTATTGACTTTGTGGCTTTGAATGACAGTTTTAACTCTGGCATCTGGGACCTTGTGTACAACCTCCCAACGATTGAGTCTCAGCTTTCGTTTTTACAAAATAATATTAAGCAACTTTATGACCAAACTGTTCCACTCCGACGAAAATTATGTAAACATTCAGAAAAACCATGGTTTACCAGCAACATTAAAAAACACATTCGTCTTCGAGATGAAGCATTTCGCAAATGGAAACGATTTAAGACTACCCATCTGCAAGTGCAATACCAAATCTTACGAAAAGATGTAGTCAAACTTATAACAACCTCCAAACGAACATACTATTTTACAAAATTTAACAATGCAACGACTAATAGGCAGACTTGGAAATACTTTAAGGAATTAGGTGTAGGAAGGCCTATGTCTTTCCCTCAAACTGACGCCAACCCTGACGAATTAAACCTTCAATTTGTGCAATCATCTGTACCTGAAATTACATGTAATACGTACCTGAATAAACCACCCTATAAAGAATGCAATAGTAGCTTTAGTTTTTCGTGTGTTAGTCAATGTGAAGTCCTAAAATCCATTCTCCATATTAAATCAAATGCTACTGGAATAGATGACATCAGCCCTAGGTTTATTAAAATAATTTTACCAAAGATCCTGACGCATATAACCTATGTCTTTAATACTGTCTTGACAACCTCAGTCTTCCCCGACCCGTGGAAAGATGCCAAAGTAATCCCGATTCCTAAAGCTTCTAAAGACTACAGACCAATATCTGTCCTTCCGTTTCTTTCTAAAGTTCTTAAGCACCTGATGGCGGCGCAAATTAACGAATTTATGACCAAAAACGAACTATTAAATAATAAGCAATCAGGATTTCGGACAAAAAGAAGCTGCACCACGGCAATTCTGAAGGTGACAGAAGACATTAGAAAACAGACTGACATCGGCAACATTACATTATTAACTCTCCTAGATTACAGTAAAGCGTTTGACACGGTCAACCATGAATTACTTTGCACCAAATTACACCGCATGTATAGTTTTTCGAGTTCTGCTGTGAGGCTCATACAATCATACCTTTCAAATCGACGTCAAAAAGTTACTACACAGACTGCCTCTTCCTCGTACTTAGTCCTTAAACGTGGGGTGCCACAGGGATCTATTTTAGGACCACTTCTATTTTCCGTATATGTTAACGATTTGCCATCTGTCCTGTCTAACTGTGAAGTACATATGTATGCCGATGATGTCCAACTACATGTCAGTCGTCCTATGTGTAAGTTTGATGAATGTGTCCAGGTATGTAATAGCGACCTTGTCAACGTCAATGATTGGGCAAAACGAAGTGGCCTCTGTCTGAATCCCGCCAAATCTAAATGTTTAGTAATAGGAAACAAAATTATTAGCACTGCTGGCTTAGAAACACTTCAAATTGACAATTCGCCAATAAATTATGTAGAGCGTGCAAGTAACTTAGGCTTCATTATACACTTGAAAAGTGTATATTAATTTTGCCCAGAAGTTTGTAACGCATAGAAATATTCATTTCCGACCCCATAAACTATATATATTCTTGATCAGGACGACGAGCCGAGTTCATTTCCGCTTGTCCGTCCGTCCGTCTGTCTGTCTGTCCGTCTGTCTGTCTGTCTGTCCGTCTGTCTGTCCGTCTGTCTGTCTGTCTGTTTCTACGCGAACTAGTCTCTCAGTTTTAAAGCTATCGAGCTGAAATCTTGCACAGATTCTTCTTTTTACTGCACGCAACTAATATGTCGGAACCGGCCGGATCGGGTGACTATATCTTATAGCTGCCATAGGAACGATCGGTCGGAAAATAAGTCTTAGTGAGAAAAACTTTTTTATTTTCTATTGTAGCGTCACCAATCTTGGTATATATTAGTTTTAGATGATTTTACATATTTGTGGAAAAATTTATTAAAATCGGATGAATATAGCATATAGCTGCCATATAAACGGTCAGTCAAAAAACTAGTTCTAGTGGGAAAAACTTTTTTATTTTTCATCGTAGCGTCACCAATCTTGGTATATATTAGTTTTATATGCGTTAACACAATTCTGGAAGATTTGATCAAAATCAGAGGACTATAGCATATAGCTGCCATATAAACGCTCGGTCAAAAAACAAGTTCTAGTGAGAAAACTTTATTGTTTTCCATCGTATCGTCACCAATCTTGGTATATATTAGTTTTATATGCTTTCACATAATTTTGAAAAAATTTATCAAAATCGGATGACTATAGCATATAGCTGCCATATAAACGCTCGGTCAAAAAACAAGTTCTAGTGAGAAAACTTTATTGTTTTCCATCGTATCGTCACCAATCTTGGTATATATTAGTTTTATATGCTTTTACATAATACAGAAAAAATTGATCAAAATCGGGTGACTATAGCATATAGCTGATATAGGACCGATCGGTCGGAAAATGTGTTTTACTAAGAAAATTTTTTTTATGGTATCAAATTTTTATTATCAATGATTAAACAATTTTAAATATTTGATATCTATATACTATATATATTTTACCGGTTAAATCAGTTGGAGAAAAGTTTTCCAAGTGTATTAAAACTTCGGCACAGTCGAAGTTAGCTTTGCCTTCTCGTTTTTAACCAAACATTGACCTGGAACGATCATATTACTGCAACAGTGGGAAAAATGTACGGACTTCTCAGAGAACTCTATGTAACGAAAAACTTCATTCCAATTAAGTTACGACACTTAATTGCCAGGTCCTACTTAACATCCAGACTTTTTTATGGCATTGAGGTCATTAGTAACTGTGATGCAAGAAGCCAACACGAACTCAAAGTAGCATTTAATAATATCGCAAGATACATATATGACCGTACCCGCTTTGATAGAATATCTGACGTTGCAATAAATATATTTGACCTGCCATTACAATCCTGGACAACCCTTCGTGCTTTGATCCTTCTCCATAAAATAATTCATTCAAACGAACCCTCATATCTTTATGAAATGTTAAACTTTTGCGCGTCGAGGAGGACGAATAATATAATCTGCCCTAGATACAAGCTAGCTAGTTCTGAAAGACACTTTTTCATATACGCTGTTCGCAGTTGGAATAGTCTCACCCATAACCTAAAAACCATATTAAATACCACGCAGTTTAAGTTAAAATTAACAGCACACCTGCAAAATGCAATAGAATTATAAGTAAGGAAAGGGAAAATGCCTATAGTGTTAAATGCTAATGTTAAGACAATCAAATTTTTACATCTTTTAATCTTTAAATTTTAAATTTATTTTTGTTATTCATGTTTATGTTTTATTTTTATATTTTTTTTTTTTTTTTTTAAACCATTTGTGAATTTTTTTTTGTTAGACTGTAAGCCCGTTAAGTTCACTTATATAGATTTTAAGCTTATCTTTATTAATTCTTACAATTTAAATGTTAATTATTAACTGATCATGTTGTGACTAACGCAATAATTTATAAGTCTCTCCTGACTTGTAGCGCTAGGATGATAAATAAATAATAATAATAATTGTTAAAAGTGTTTATCGACCTTTCTATTTGCTTAGAAATTGGGACTAGCCGGCTCGAGGTCATGTAAATGTTATGTTTCCATAACATTTGAAAAAACAAGTGTACCAACAACACCAAAGTGAGCATGGTTACTCGTACAGCTGTTTCGGAAATCACCAGATTTCCTCATCAGCGAGGTTTTGCTGCCATCTCCAGAGTTTCAGTGGTCTCTCCATGCAAGTGTTGCTTGAACCAATTGGGAATTTCAAGCAACCCAAGAATGTAAAAACCGCCAAAAGCTGGAGAATGCTTTGAGTGTGTTGGTACCTTGATAACAGCTTCTATCTGTGTGAGTGAGAGTTTAACTCCCCAACTCAACAGCGGCCGTAAGGTTTTACATGCAAGCAAAGCCTGCATGTAGGAGGTAAGATGTTGTTTTTTCATGAAACTTTTTACTGATTCAGTTTCTTTTCAACAAATAACGGCGTGCCTTCCGTTTTATACTTGTTAAAAGTGTTTATCGACCTTTCTATTTGCTTAGAAATTGGGACTAGCCGGCTCGAGGTCATGTAAATGTTATGTGGGATTCCAAAAGGTAGCCTGTCCACAGAGTAGACACACTAGAAGCGGTCACACTTATCTGGCAACACCTAATGCATTGGCAATGTACTCGGATACTCATTCTGATGGCGAGCCGAGTGAGCAAGTACTCTGTCAGTAGTCGGTTGCAGCGTTTCAAGGAGTGAACACGCACAAAGAATAAGAGCCAATACTTTTAATTTAACACTGGAATAATTTTAAGCTAAAACCTGTATACGTTTAAGTGAACTATCCCTATAATAAACTATCATCATCATAATAAAACTACAAATTGGGGGCTCGTCCGGGATGGCTCAAACGTCGTACAAGATTTCGAGTGTTAAGTGTTGGCAAAAGACAATTGCGTATTAGCGAAACTACGCAGCAACGTGAGTGCAAGCGAGAAAGACATATTCGTTGTGCAAAAAAGTTAAAGGCAACCGACTAACCGGCGCCAGAGAATAGAGACATCGTCATTTCTGTACATGAGTGTGTGTGCGCAGGCAGTTAAGCGGCACAGAACAATAAAGTAGCAGAAAACGTGGTGCTGAGTACAGATCGAGGATCGCAAAGAGCAAGGCGTGACGAGTTTGGAAGCCTGTACAACGTCATCAAGAGATTGGAAAGCGCGTCACTTCACGCTGTTTGAGAAGTTTCTAGAAGCAGAAAAGCAGTGCGTGGAAGGTGGACGTAGCGTCACGGCAAGCAGTACAAGTGGATCAACGGCAAGCAGTACAAGTGGATCAACGGCAAGCAGTACAAGTGGATCACGGCAAGCAGTACAAGTGGATCAAGGGCAAGCAGATCAAGTGGATCAACGGCAAGCAGATCAACGAGAGGTACAACGGCAAGCAGATCAAATAAGGTACACCGGCAAGCAGATCAACGAGAGGTACAACGGCAAGCAGATCAACTAAAGGTACAACAGCTGGCAGTGCATACGGCAGCAGTGGCAGAGTTTGGCAGACCAGCGAGAGGTACAACTGCAAGCAGCGTTTGGTATGAACGACAGCAGTTAAAATTTAAATTTATGGTAATTTAGATCGAAGACACTAACCTAATATAAGTATATCGTTGATAAAGTTGAAAATTGTGTATCCAAGATGCAACTGGAAGAGATTTTGGCATTGAATGTTGCAGGCTTACGGGCAAAGTTGCAAGAGTTGAATTTATCTTCAACTGGTAGGAAGCGCGACCTACAAGACAGACTACTTGCTCACTTTGGTATTCAGGATGAGGAGGATGATTCGGATGGTGTTGAGTCAGTAGCAACCGCAGTTGATTGTCCCATAAACCTAACACAACCAAATAGGTCTTGGTTCACACTAAAAGATGTAGAAGACAGTGTGTCGAGTTTTTCGGGAACAAATAACCCTGACATTGAACAGTGGGTGCAGGAGCTAGAAGAGTGTGCGGCCACCGTACAGTGGAACGAGTTGCAGCTTTTTGTCTATTCAAAACAATTGCTTAGTGGTGCTGCAAAACTATTTGTTCGTAGCCAGAGAAATATTCGGGATTGGGAATCGTTGAAGACTACCTTGCGCGAGGAATTTTCTATAAAAGTTTCGTCTGCTGAAGTGCATCGCAGATTGGCTCAACGAGTGCAGAGAAAGGGAGAAACTTTACAAGAATATTTATATGCTTTGATGGACGTAGCGAAACCAGTGGCCCTGGATGAAGAAAGCCTTGTAGAATATTTTATAAAGGGTATTCCGGATACCAAAGCAAACAAAATAATGTTATACCAGGCTCGAAATGTAAAGGAGTTGAAGACTCAGATCGAGGTCTATAAAAAAACTTGTAGCTTTCCTAAGGTGGGAATCAAACGTGAATCGCATGCTAAAGAATTTCATGGTCAGAACCAGGAATCAAAACCAGAAAGGGTTAAAAAATGCTTTAAGTGCGGCGACACTTCTCATTTGCAAAGAGAGTGTACAAAAATCGATTTTAATTGTTTCCGATGTGGTCAAGCTGGTCACCGTGCAGCTCAATGCAAGGTTGAGGGTGATGTAAAAAAGGAGAAATCTGCAAATATAGTCCAGGATGGGAAAGTGGTGTTTAAACCCAAAAGTGAGTTTACTGCTTCCGGACTTGAGCTAAAAAGTATTGTGCATTCAAGGTTCGTTTTTAAAGGCCTTGTTGACACCGGAGCAGACATATGCTTAATGCGCAGGCGAATTTTTCTCAAGCTTGGAACAGAGATCACGGGGAAGGGAAAGTGTTTGACTGGAATAGGCGAGAGTCAGGTATTGACATTTGGGGGTGTAACTATACCGGTTCAAATTGACAACATTCCGATGCAGATAGAATTCCATGTAGTTCCAGATGGGGACATGGGATTCGATGCTATTCTGGGCAGGAATATTCTTGAAGTAGTTGATATGAACGTCTCAAAAGATGGAACTGAATTTATACGCAGAGACGAAGAAGATGGCAAGAATCCATTTCAAGTACCACAGTACAGTTCTTGCACTGAATTGCTGAGCGAATTCAAAAGCATGTGTGCAGAACAGATCGATGCGTGTGCTAAAATAGATTTGTCTCATCTTAATGAATCGCAGGAGAGGGTGGTCAAAAGCATAATCGGAGATTATGTACCCATACGAAATGCTACAGCTCCCGTTAAAATGAAAATCATTTTAAAAGATGAATTGCCTGTGTATCAGCCTCCAAGGCGCTTACCTTTTAGTAGCCAAAAATTTGTAGATGATCAGGTAAAGGAGTGGCTGGATCAGAATATCATACAACCAAGCAATTCTGAGTATGCGGCACCAGTAGTTTTGGTAGGAAAGAAAAATGGGACGCAACGTTTTTGCTGTGACTACAGAGACTTAAACGAGAAAATTATACGCGATCATTTTCCGATGGCCCATATGGAGGACGTTTTGGATAGGCTTCAGGGGGCAAGAGTTTTCACCACATTGGACTTAACCAATGGTTTCTTTCACGTCCCAGTTGAAGAAGGTTCTCGTAAATACACTTCGTTTGTAACTCAACGTGGGCAATATGAATTTTTGTATGTACCGTTCGGTATTTCGAATTCACCAGCCGTGTTTACAAGATTCATAATGGCAGTCTTAAGAGAATTTATAACCAGTAATGACGCCGTTGTTTACATGGACGATGTAATAATCCCCAGTCAGAACGTTGAAGAGGGACTCGATAAATTGAAAAGACTTTTAGATGTTGCGGCTAGGAACGGGTTGCGGATTAATTGGAACAAGTGCCAGATACTGAAAGAAAGAGTGCATTTTCTGGGCTATATTATTGAAAATGGTTCCATTACTCCAGGAAGTGAGAAGATTCAGGCAGTGAGGGATTTTCCCATACCTCACGATAAGAAGGCTGTGCAACGTTTCTTAGGCTTGACTTCCTACTTCAGGAAGTTTATAAACGGATTTGCCATAATTGCCAGACCTTTGTCAGATTTGCTAAGAAAGGATTCGAAATATGAGTTTGGAGAGTCCCAGCGATTAGCATTTGAACAGCTGAAGTCGGCTTTAATAAGCGAGCCTGTTCTGAAATTGTACAATCCGAGCCTACCGACAGAAATCCACACGGACGCGTCTAAATATGGATTCGGAGCGGTTTTATTGCAAAAGGATCCAGAGGATAGTATGTTTCACCCAGTGCAGTACATGAGTCGCAAAACAAAACCATGTGAGGAGAAGTACGATTCGTACGAGCTCGAAGTTTTGGCCATTATTGGAGCTTTAGTAAAGTGGCGTGTGTATGTGTTAGGCTTGGATTTTACTATCGTTACGGATTGCAATGCTTTTAAAATGACGATGAACAAAAAGGAAGTTCCATTAAGAGTTGCTCGTTGGGCTTTATATTTGCAGGACTTCAACTATAAAATAGAGCATCGATCAGGCACAAAAATGAAACATGCTGATGCACTGAGCCGAGTGTCGTGTAACGTATTGACAGATAGTATAACTCATCGGTTGAGGGAAGCGCAATTGGCTGATGACTGGACAAAAGCCGTTAGAAGCATCGTTGAAAAGGAGGGTTATGAAGACTATTATATTGAAAACCAGATACTTTTCAAAAATCGTACCCATGAGCTGATGGTAGTACCTGCGCAAATGGAAAACGAAATAATCATTAACGTTCATAAGCAAGGGCATTTTTCTGCTAAGAAAACTCGGGATATAATTGAAAAGTCGTACTATATTCCGAAATTGAAAGAGAAAGTTGCGCGCGTAGTCGATAGTTGTATTAGGTGCATTATCGTCAATGCAAAAGTTGGGAAAAAAGAAGGATTTTTGACAACAATAGATAAGGGTGACATGCCGTTCATAACTTACCATGTCGATCATGTCGGACCAATGGAACTGACGAACAAGCGATACAACTACATTTTAGTTGTTGTAGATGGCTTTTCAAAATATGTGTGGCTTTACCCCACTCGCAGCACAGGAGTGGAAGAGGTTTTGAGCAGTTTGGAAAAGCAAGCAGTTAATTTTGGAAATCCTTATCGTATCGTTTCTGACAGAGGTACCGCATTCACCTCTAATGCTTTTAAGGAATACTGCGAATCTCGCAATATTCAACATTTGCTTATAGCAACCGGTGTGCCACGTGGGAATGGGCAGGTCGAAAGGATGCATAAGTTAGTTGTACCAATGTTGTCCAAGTTGAGTTATGAGAGTCCAGCTGCCTGGTACAAATTTGTTGGACAAGTACAGCAAATAATCAATAACACTGAACCCAGAAGCACCAAAGTAACGCCGTTTAAGCTGTTAACTGGGGTAGATATGCGTTTAATTGACAGCAAAGAATTAAGAGATCTTATCAGTGAATTTGTGGTTAAAGAACTAGATGAGAGTCGTGATAAGTTACGCATTGAAGCGCGAGAAAATATAAAGAAGCTGCAAGAGGAAAATAAGAAAGCTTTCGATTTAAAACGCAAAAAAGACCGGACGTATAAACTTAACGATTTAGTGGCCATAAAGCGCACGCAATATGGGGTAGGCCTTAAACTTAAAGGGAAGTTCCTAGGGCCATACAAGGTGGTCGCTGTTAGGGAACATGGCCGGTATGATGTGGAGAAGATAGGAGATACGGAAGGTCCATTCAAAACTTCAACAGTCTCCGAGTTCATGAAGCCATGGGCAGGTACATTCGAGGCGAATGTTCAGTCAGGAGGGCCGAATGTGGGATTCCAAAAGGTAGCCTGTCCACAGAGTAGACACACTAGAAGCGGTCACACTTATCTGGCAACACCTAATGCATTGGCAATGTACTCGGATACTCATTCTGATGGCGAGCCGAGTGAGCAAGTACTCTGTCAGTAGTCGGTTGCAGCGTTTCAAGGAGTGAACACGCACAAAGAATAAGAGCCAATACTTTTAATTTAACACTGGAATAATTTTAAGCTAAAACCTGTATACGTTTAAGTGAACTATCCCTATAATAAACTATCATCATCATAATAAAACTACAGTTATGTTTCCATAACATTTGAAAAAACAAGTGTACCAACAACACCAAAGTGAGCATGGTTCCTCGTACAGCTGTTTCGGAAATCACCAGATTTCCTCATCAGCGAGGTTTTGCTGCCATCTCCAGAGTTTCAGTGGTCTCTCCATGCAAGTGTTGCTTGAACCAATTGGGAATTTCAGCTAGTCCCAATTTCTAAGCAAATAGAAAGGTCGATAAACACTTTTAACAAGTATAAAACGGAAGGCAGGCCGTTATTTGTTGAAAAGAAACTGAATCAGTAAAAAGTTTCATGAAAAAACAACATCTTACCTCCTACATGCAGGCTTTGCTTGCATGTAAAACCTTACGGCCGCTGTTGAGTTGGGGAGTTAAACTCTCACTCACACAGATAGAAGCTGTTATCAAGGTACCAACACACTCAAAGCATTCTCCAGCTTTTGGCGGTTTTTACATTCTTGGGTTGCTTGAAATTCCCAATTGGTTCAAGCAACACTTGCATGGAGAGACCACTGAAACTCTGGAGATGGCAGCAAAACCTCGCTGATGAGGAAATCTGGTGATTTCCGAAACAGCTGTACGAGGAACCATGCTCACTTTGGTGTTGTTGGTACACTTGTTTTTTCAAATGTTATGGAAACATAACATTTACATGACCTCGAGCCGGCTAGTCCCAATTTCTAATAATAATAATAATAAACATAGTTGTATTTTTTATACCCGTTACTCGTAGAGTAAAAAGGGTATACTAAGTTCGTGCAAATGTATGTAACAGGCAGAGGGAAGCATTTCCGACCCCACAAAGTATATATATTCTTGATCAGCATCAATAGCCGAGTCGATATAGACATGTCCGTCTGTCCGTCTGTCCGTCTTTCCGTCCGTCTGTATGAACACCTAGATCTCAGAGATGGTCAGAGATAGAGATTTGAGGTGTATGGAACATATATTTCTTATTCTTGCAGGCAGATCAAGTTTAGTTTTTTTTTTTGCCACGCCCCCCGCCTCTTCCGCAAATTGAAAAAAACCTAATATCTTCCACAATTTTGGAGTTAGGTTGTTTGAACCTTCTAGACATATATTCTACTCATCATTACCTATGGAGCCCCCATACATCGTTTTCCGATCAGATGAACGATAGTAGAGTTGCCGCCCCCGCAATTTGAAAAGTACCTCATATCCCCCACAATTTTGAAAATAGATTGTTTGAACCTTCTAGACATATATTTTAATAATTATTACCTATCGATCAGCCATACATCATTTCCTGATCAGATGAGCTATAGTAGAGTTGCCTCCCCCGCAAATTGGAAAGAAACTCATATCTCCCACAATTTGGACATTTTTATATCCTGAGTAACGGGTATATCGAAGTCGAGCAGGGCCGACTTTAACTTACGCTCTCGTTTTTATACGAGTTTGTTTAGATGAGTGCTTTTAAATCGCAAATATATAACTCAATAAGGGGTGAGGAATAATTTGTTTATTAAAGTATGGGCGAATGCTGTTGGTTTTCGGACATTTTGGGATTTTCCATTAATAAATTGTCTGTGATTGTCATCACTGTTGTGACATTAATATTGTTGTTTCTGTTTCGGTAGTTGTTACCGTAACAATTGTTCTGCTTCTGGTAATTTTTATTTCCAGAGATATTGGGGCGACTATGTCATCGGTTTTGGTCCTACCTAGGTCCTCTTTTAACATTTTGGTTATTTTAATTATTGTTTTTGGAGTGCATTTCAGTATCTGCATGACCCGTATTCCGTGCATATATTAACGAATTTTGAAAGGATTCTCATTTAACAGAGTTCTTTAGTTTGTGTGTAACTTGTATTAAGGTGTCTTCTGCTTCAATAAGATTTCGTGCATAACCTTTAAGCTTCGTTTTTACAAAGTCTACTGCCGTACTGTCATGTGTGTCTTTAATTGAATTCACAAGCTGGAGCGTATCTTAAAAGCTTTGTAAATTTTCTGCCATATCGTCAAACTCTGCAATAAGCTTGCTGGCAGTGTTTAAAAACTCTAGTAATGTTTGTTTTCATATCTCATCGTCTATAGTTCTAGAAAAAATAAAAACAAGTTAATTGCAAAAATTCTACTTGATTCATAGACATCGGACATGTCATATACATTTTATTAAATTTTTTTTTTTTTATGTGTTATGTGTATATTTTGACAATTGTTATTGTGAGCAACATTATTTCATCCATTTAGAAACCGTTTACTTTTATTTCTACCTCGTTTACTACATTCGCCTACCTTTGACTGTTATTTACCCATTTTTAAAAGGAATATATATATATTACCAATCGGCAATGATTTTAGTTTTTATTTAATTATTCTGATCAAGACCCGAAATTTTTTCGTAACAAAACATAAAAAAATGAATACTTTATAAAAAATGAATTTGTTTTCAATTGCCAATCTGGCTAAAAACTCTTGTTTTAAAGGGGTGTGTTTATAGCATTTTCGAAATTGTGAAATAATCGAAAAATATTTGTGTTTTGAGAATTTTCTTAAATTACCTAAGACCTTGCACCGGCTATTATGCCTTTGGTACTCTAAAAGCCTTGCCGGAATAGTAGCAAATCTTTTACAATAATATCTTTATATTTCATTATGTTCTTAAATGTTTGAAATTATAGTATATAATTGCTCTTTATTTTTATTTAATTAATTTATTTTTTATTTTATTTTTAAATTATTTTTTTCGTTAGCGCACTATGTTGCGCTGTGGGTCTTCTTGGATGTTAATTTTTATTATGCTGGTTACTTTTTTAACAAACGGTCGACCGTTTATCGTCTGGTACCGGTGCCGGGATGCACAGGTAACTGTTTTCTGATTTGCCTTAGATTTTCGTCCGTGTTCTTGTCTTCTTTACTTTTTGAGGTTTGGTTGGACAACCGGTGTCTTGCCCGGCTACCGTTTCTTCCTTCGCCGCTGCCCACAGCCTGGTTATGGCTGTGGTGATAAATGTTTTGTGGTAACTTTGCTTTTTCGCATTGTTTCTGTTGTAAGTGTTTAGCTTTACGCAGTTTCTTGCCTCAATTAGCTGGGGACGAAGACCAACAATTGATGCTGTTGAGAGGATCGACCGCCAATATTTTGGGCTCAGCGCAATAAATGTTAGACTGGCAGGATCGCCATGTAGAGAAAAATGTTATGGCCAGTCTGTCGGCGATCCTGCACCCGGCAGGATCGCCATGGAATGTCAAATAACAACACCAAGCTTTCTGTTGGTTGTTGCCCGTGAGGCCAGGCAAATATTAATGATTCTATATTCTTTAAATCAAAAGTCTTAGACCTAAATACATAAAGTTTGGCTGCGCTTATGGATATATATATGTACCAGTAAATAAGTTTGAGCGGCCGCTCTCATGCGGTGCTTTTACATACATATAAACAAAAGGCTTAGATTACAGTTGGAGCGGCAGCGCCGGGCTAATGAGAAATGAATACTCAGCGTAGGGCTGGCTGCCTACAGTACTTATATGAGTGTATTAGACATATGTATATAATATGTTTTATAAATGCAAGTAAATATTTTTCTTCTTATCGCAACTTCGTATTTAAGTAGAGGTATGTGTACAGTGAGTACATGCTATGATGTCTCTAATGCACGCATACTACACCTCCCCTTTTAAAAAAGAATAATGTAATTATTAAATGGAATTATTCTTCAAAACATATTTAATCATTATTTTTATACACTTGAAAAGTGTATATTAATTTTGCCCAGAAGTTTGTAACGCATAGAAATATTCATTTCCGACCACATAAACTATATATATTCTTGATCAGGACGACGAGCTGAGTTCATTTCCGCTTGTCCGTCCGTCCGTCTGTCCGTCTGTCCGTCTGTCCGTCTGTCCGTCTGTCTGTCTGTCCGTCTGTCTGTCTGTCTGTTTCTACGCAAACTAGTCCCTCAGTTTTAAAGCTATCGAGCTGAAATTTTGCACAGAATCTTCTTTTTACTGCACGCAACTAATATGTCGGAACCGGCCGCATCGGATGACTATATCATATAGCTGTCATAGGAACGATCGGTCGAAAAATAAGTCTTTGTGAGAAAAACTTTTTGATTTCCATCGTAGCGTCACCAATCGTAGTATATATTAGTTTTATATGTTTCCCCACAATTCGGAAAAAAATTGATCAAAATCGGATGACTATAGCATATAGCTGCCATAGAAACGGACGGTCAAAAACTACTTCTAGTGAGAAAAACTTTTTTGTTTTCCATCGAAGCGTCTCCAATCTTAATATATATTAGTTTAATATGCTTTGACACAATTCGGAAAAAATTTATCAAAATCGGATGACTATAGCATATAGCTGCCATATATAAACAGTCGGTCAAAAAACTACTTCTAGTGAGAAAAACTTTTTTTTTTCTATCGTAGCGTCTCCAATCTTGGTATATATTAGTTTTATATACTTTCACATAATTTCGAAAAAATTTATCAAAATCGGAGGACTATAGCATATAGCTGCCATTGGACCGATCGGACGGAAAATGTGTTTTACTAAGAAAAGTTTTTTTTTATGGTATCAAATTTTTATTATCAATGATTTAAAAATTGTAAATATTTGATATCTATATCCTATATATATTTTACCGGTTAAATCAGTTGGAGTAATCGTTTTCAAGTGTATTAGAACTTCGGCACAGTCGAAGTTAGCTTTGCCTTCTCGTTTATAAGTAATTTTATTTTAATTATTAATTATATATTTTTTTTTTTTTTTATATATATTCCGTTTTTATGTGCAAACTTTTAAGCTATCCTTATGGATTTTAAATCTTTTCTTTTTATCTGCTAATGTACAGATATTTCTATCGTCTATGCTTACTATTTCGTATGGTCCCTTATAACTGTTATCTAGCTTATGTCCTGTGTTTTGTTTTTGGCTAACACTAAGTCTCCTATATTCATGGTTATTCTATTTGTATTTCTATCAAAATTAATTTTTTGTTTTTCTTTAGCTTTACTTACTAACGAGTTAGATCTGTTAACGTCGTATTCATTGCCGGTTTCAGACTTTGGCAATGGTCCAATAGTGTCGATTTGGACTATATCAAATGCTTTTGTGGGTGTGTCAGTGATTATCATTGGTTCTTTATTATATTTTATAGTTTTGTTTTTGTTACAACATGCGCATTTTTTTATGTAATCTTTAATGTCGTGTGTCATATTTTTCCAATGATATTTTTGTTTAATTTTATTTGTTGTGCGATTGATTCCTGGGTGGCCACCATTAACAGGATCCTCGTGAAATTCTTTTATTATTTTATCGATCGATTTGTTGTCATTTATATAAGTTGTTTTAGGCGTTAACGCGATTTGAATGTCATTAAGGTTTTTGTTTCCCATTTCTTTAAATTCTTCAACCCGGGTATAATGATACAATTTGTCATCTAAAACACCATAATTGTAAATTGGTGATTCCCAGATTACCGGCTTCCAGTTTGAGCCTCGAAAATAATTGACCTAAGTCGATTTTCTCGCAAGTAATCAAGTCATTCACATTAAAAGAGCTACAAATTCGTTTTCCTTTTTTGAATAAAATATTCGGGAAGTTGAAAATAAGCTCGACATTTCTTTTAACTTCATATTTGTATAGCGCTTCATATATATTGGGAACCTTAAGACTCTTTTGGGTAATGTGTTTATCATTTTCATTATTTGACACTGTCGCTCTTGAGCGTGTAGTCATTCTCATAATTTTACAAGCTTCGCTTTTCTTTTCTTTTCCAGCTATGTACTCCATTAATGACTGTTATTTCGGATATGTTCAAGGCAGTATCTTTAGTGATTTCATTTTCTTTGAAGACAGATATATCTGCTCCTGCGTCAATAAAAAATGTACATATTGAGTTATTTAGTGTTGACTGCGTGTGGATACAGTTGCCCAAATTTAAATTAAATGTATAGACCAGTGTAGGGCATACAATACAATCATATTTTAGCTATGCATGTGTGCGTGGGAACCGATACGAAATTCACTGCATACGTACGCGTTCTACACTGGCTTATAGTGTCGGTGTGCGACGTCACTGCCACAGCGACCTTAGCCTATGCACACGCTATGCGGACGCGCCCTACACTGGTATAGACTGATCGTGTTACGCTATTTATTGTTGATTTTGTGGCGGAGGCGGTTGGTTTTCCGAGGGTGGTTCGCTATTCATGGTGCGAACATTTTGCGAATTTCTGTTATTATATTGATTAGTTTGTTACCATTATTGTTTCTGTTTCGGTTGTTGTAACCGTAACGATTGTTCTGATTTTGGTTCTGATAACTATTATAATTTCTATTACCGTAGTTATCAGCACGACTTTGATATTGATTTTGGTATTAGCCTCGGTTCTGACCGAGTCCTCTTTGACCTTGTTGCTTGTTGTAGTAATTGTTTCTGTGGTAGTACATTACAGAATCTGCATGGCCCGTGTGTTCCGTGCATGTAGTAATAAATTTGGAAATTGCATCATTCATAGTGTTGAATGTGCCAGCTTCCATAACAAGTTTGACTTTGTTAATGGAGCAATTTTTAGTCATTGCCTTTATAGCGTTTTGTGTAGAATATCTTGTTGCTAGTTCTACGGAAATGCCATCAGATATATAGGCAGATTCAAGGGATTTTGTCAGCTGTTCAACTTCTTTTGTGTATTGATTTGCTGTTTTGTTTTTCTGCTGGAGATTCATCAGATTTGCAGAAATAACTTCTACTGATTCTCCTTTAACCGAGTTCTTTAGTTTGTCTATAACTTGTGTTAATGTGGCTTCTGTTCCAATGAGATTTCGTGCAGGACCTTTAAGCTTTGTTTTTACAAGGTCTACTGCCGTACTGTCATGTGTGTCTTTAATTGAATTCACAAGCTGGAGCGCATCTAAAAAGCTTTGTAAATTTTCTGCCTTTCCGTCAAACTCTGGAATAAGCTTACTGGCGGTGTTTAGGAATTCTATTACTGTTTGAGGCATTTTGGTTTCTTCTTCGCTTTGTTCAGAAATGGATTTTTTTCAGCTACCTCTGGTTCAGGTAGTGTTTTAAATATTGTTGGGGTATCTAAAGATGAAGATAGTATTATTCCCAACGTATGTTTCTCGGTTAAGACAAGTATTCTTTCCTTTAAGCGCGTGTAAATTTCAACGGCTTGTAATCTTTGCAAGGAATCTAAGTGTTGTTGACTTACTCTTATTATTTCCCTGATACTATTAAGACTTTCTACTAAAATGATAGTGTGTTTGTTCAAAGTTGTCGTACTGATTGCATTGTTTTTGTTTAGGCACTTGTACGATTTGTCGAATTGATCTTTAATTTCCTGTAGTCTTCCTAGTGTAATTTTCCATTCCATAATCTATAGCTTTACCAAAGAAAAAAAAAATTGAAATGCATTAGCTGCAATATTTATACCTGATTTAATGACATTGCTCTTGTCATATATCTTTTCTTTAATTGTTTTTTATGAGTGCTAAATTTTTTAAGCGCAAGGTGAAGGATCAGGACTAACGTTATTATGAGCAACATTATTTGATCTATTCCAAAACCGTTTTCTATTATTTTTACCTCGACTACAACATTCGCCGAGGCGTTTTCTAACTTTGACTGTTGTTTACCCATTTTAAAATGGAATATATATTGTTTTTATTGGGTTAATTTAATGACTATGTTGTTGCCATTATTGATATTTTTATTATTATTTAGTTTTTTCGCTTGTGATTGTGCAACGGGCTGTTGTGTGCCTTTCTTATTTTCTTTTCTTAGTTGGAGTTTTCTTTTTTAAGGCATCTAATTCATTTGTTAACTCAATAGCTTCTTGCCAAGTTGGTGGTGGTTGATTTGTGTAAAGAATGAATTTAAGATAATTAATTCTTTGTTTATCTTTATATAATTGTCCACCACGTTTACGTGGGCCTTTAGTCTGTGGAATTTTAGTTAGTTCCGCTTCTTTTTTGCGAGCTTGTCTTGCACGGTATTCTTCGATTGTTACTCGTACACTCATTATTAAGATTAAGATTTTTAAGTCAATTTCAACCATAACCAACATACAATCACAAACAAACAAACCGAAATAATGATTTTACATCTTGTTTTTGAAGAATACTTCATGAAGAAATATTAGTATTTTTATATTGCCAATCTGGCAAAGAATTGGGTGTGTTTGAAAAGCTTATAGCATCTGAATTGTGAATGGAAGAAAAATATTTGTGTTTCGTGAATTTACTTAAATTATTACATTTTTCTACCTAGAAGGTTACACCGGCTATTATGCCTTTGGTGCTCAAGAAGCCTTGCCGGGATGTTAGCAAGTCTTTTACAAACGAATCTTTACATTTCATTATGTTCTTAAGTTTTTAAATTTTTATTTTATATTTTTTTTTTTGGAAATTGTATTTTATTTTTATTTAGCTTATAATAATGTTTCGTTGGCGCACTTTGTTGCACTGTCGATCTTCATTATAGTTGTCCTTTTTATACCCGTTACTCGTAGAGTAAAAAGGGTATACTAAGTTCGTGCAAATGTATGTAACAGGCAGAGGGAAGCATTTCCGACCCCACAAAGTATATATATTCTTGATCAGCATCAATAGCCGAGTCGATATAGACATGTCCGTCTGTCCGTCTGTCCGTCTGTCCGTCCGTCTGTATGAACACCTAGATCTCAGAGATGGTCAGAGATAGAGATTTGAGGTGTATGGAACATATATTTCTTATTTTTGCAGGCAGATCAAGTTTAGTTTTTTTTTTTGCCACGCCCCCCGCCTCTTCCGCAAATTGAAAAAAACCTAATATCTTCCACAATTTTGGAGTTAGGTTGTTTGAACCTTCTAGACATATATTCTACTCATCATTACCTATGGAGCCCCCATACATCGTTTTCCGATCAGATGAACGATAGTAGAGTTGCCACCCCCGCAATTTGAAAAACACCTCAAATATCCCGCAACTTTGGATTTAGGTTGATCGAACCTTCAAGACATATATTCTACTCATCATTACCTATCGAGCCCCCATACATCGTTTTCCGATCAGATGAACGATAGTAGAGTTGCCGCCCCCGCAATTTGAAAAGTACCTCATATCCCCCACAATTTTGAAAATAGATTGTTTGAACCTTCTAGACATATATTTTAATAATTATTACCTATCGATCAGCCATACATCATTTACTGATCAGATGAACGATAGAAAAGTTGCCGCCCCCGCATTTTGAAAAAAATCTCATATCTTCCACAATTTTGAAAATACACTGTTCAAACCTTCTAGACATATATCTTAATCCTCATTATCTATCGATCCGCCATACATAATTTTTCGATCAGATGAACTATTTATGAGTTGCCGCCCCCGCAATTTGAAAAATACCTCATATCTCCCACAATTTTGAAAATAGATTATTCGAACCCTATAGACATATATTTTAATCATCACTACCTATCGATCCGCCATGCATCGTTTCCTGATCAGATGAACGATAGAAAAGTTCACGCCCCCGCAATTTAAAAAATACCTCAAATCACCCACAATTTTGAAAATAGATTGTTTGAACCCTCTAGACATATATTTTAATAATTATTACCTATCGATCAGCCATACATCATTTCCTGATCAGATGAGCTATAGTAGAGTTGCCTCCCCCGCAAATTGGAAAGAAACTCATATCTCCCACAATTTGGACATTTTTATATCCTGAGTAACGGGTATATCGAAGTCGAGCAGGGCCGACTTTAACTTACGCTCTCGTTTTTTTTTGTTTAGGGCCCCGTTGCTGGTTACTTTTTCTTTTTTTTTTACAAACGGTCGACCGTTTATCGTCTGGTACCGGTGCCGGGATGCACAGGTAACGGGTTTCTGTTTTAACTAAGATTTTCGTCTTGTGGCAGTGGTGATTAATCTTGAATTTTGCTTATTTTGTGTTCACTTTATTTTATGAAAGGCGGCCGTTATTCTGCTGCCATTGAAGATAATTGTGTTCTTTAAAGATCCATTATGTGGATCAAATGTTTTGGGCTCGGCGCCCAAAACTGGCAGGATCGCCATGTAGTGAAAAGATATTGTCCAGTCGGTTCTTTAGTCAAACATAAAGTTTGGCTGCGCTTATGGGTATATATATGTACCAGTAAATAAGTTTGAGCGGCCGCTCTCATGCGGTGCTTTTACATACATATAAACAAAAGGCTTAAATTACAGTTTGAGCGGCAGCGCCGGGCTAAATGAGAAATGCATACTCAGCGTAGGGCTGGCTGCCTATAGTACTTATATGAGTGTATTAGACATATGTATATAATATGTTTTATAAATGTAAGTAAATATATTTCTTCTTATCGCAACTTCGTATTTAAGTAGAGGTATGTGTACAGTGAGTACATGCTATGATGTCTCTAATGCACGCATACTATAGTATGGCGGATCGATAGGTAATGATGATTAAAATATATGACTAGAAGGTCCGAACAATCTATTTTCAATATTGTGGGAGATATGAGGTTTTTTTTCATATTGCGGGGTCGGGAGGGGGCGTAGCAAAAATTTGAAACAAACTTGATCTGCGTGCAGACAATACAAGTCTACACTGAAAAAATTGTAGCTTTAGCTCTTATAGTCTCTGAGATCAAGGAGTTCATACAGACAGACGGACAGACGGACAGGTCTATATCGACTCGGCTATTGATGCTGATCAAGAATATATATACTTTATGGAGTCGGATATGCTTCCTTCTGCCTGTTACATACATTTGCACGAACTTAGTATACCCTTTTTACTCTACGAGTAACGGGTATTAAAATTACAAGAATCGACCCAGAGGATTCAAAGATATAAGTAAAACGAGAAGGCAAAGCTAACTTCGACTGTGGCGAAGTTTTTATTACACTTGAAAAAGTTTACTCCAACTGATTTAACCGGTAAAATATATATAGGATATAGTTATCAGATATTTAAAATTTTTAAATCATTGCTAATAAAAATTTGATACCATAAAAAAAACTTTTCTTAGTAAAACACATTTTCCGACCGATCGTCCTATTGCAGCTATATGCTATAGTCATCCGATTTTATAATTTTTTCAAAATTATGTGAAAGCATATAAAACTAATATATACCAAGATTGGGGACGCTATGATAAAAAACAAAAAAGTTTTTCTCACTAGAAGTAGTTTTTTGACCGACCGTTTATATGGCAGCTATATGCTATAGTCATCCGATTTTGATAAATTTTATCAGAATTGTGTGGAAACATATAAAACAAATATATACTACATTTGGAGACGCTACGATGGAAATCAAAAAAGTTTTTCTCACAAAGACTTATTTTTCGACCGATCGTTCCTATGGCAGCTATATGCTATAGTGATCCGATTTTGATACATTTTTCCAGAATTATGTGGAAGCATATAAAACTAACATATACCAAGATTAAAAAAAACGTTTTTCTAACTAGAACTAGTTTTTTGAACGACCGTTTATATGGCAGCTATATGCTATAGTCATCCGATTTTGATAAATTTTTCCAGAATTGTGTGAAAATATATAAAACTAATAAATACCAGGATAGGTGACGCTACGATAGAAAACAAAAAAGTTTTTCTCACTAGAACTAGTTTTTGGACCGATGGTTCCTATGGCAGCTATATGATATAGTCATCCGATCCGGCCGGTTCCGACATATTAGTTGCGTGCAGTAAAAAGAAGACTCTGTGCAAAATTTCAGCTCGATAGCTTCAAAACTGAGAGACTAGTTCGCGTAGAAACAGACGGACAGACAGACGGACGGACGGACAAGCGGAAATGAACTCGGCTCGTCGTCCTGATCAAGAATATATATAGTTTATGGGGTCGGAAATGAATATTTCTATGCGTTACAAACTTCTGGGCAAAATTAATATACACTTTTCAAGTGTATAACGAGAAGGCAAAGCTAACTTCGACTGTGCCGAAGTTCTAATACACTTGAAAACGATTACTCCAACTGATTTAACCGGTAAAATATATATAGGATATAGATATCAAATATTTACAATTTTTAAATCATTGATAATAAAAATTTGATACCATAAAAAAAAACTTTTCTTAGTAAAACACATTTTCCGTCCGATCGGTCCAATGGCAGCTATATGCTATAGTCCTCCGATTTTGATAAATTTTTTCGAAATTATGTGAAAGTATATAAAACTAATATATACCAAGATTGGAGACGCTACGATAGAAAAAAAAAAGTTTTTCTCACTAGAAGTAGTTTTTTGACCGACTGTTTATATATGGCAGCTATATGCTATAGTCATCCGATTTTGATAAATTTTTTCCGAATTGTGTCAAAGCATATTAAACTAATATATATTAAGATTGGAGACGCTTCGATGGAAAACAAAAAAGTTTTTCTCACTAGAAGTAGTTTTTGACCGTCCGTTTCTATGGCAGCTATATGCTATAGTCATCCGATTTTGATCAATTTTTTCCGAATTGTGGGGAAACATATAAAACTAATATATACTACGATTGGTGACGCTACGATGGAAATCAAAAAAGTTTTTCTCACAAAGACTTATTTTTCGACCGATCGTTCCTATGACAGCTATATGATATAGTCATCCGATGCGGCCGGTTCCGACATATTAGTTGCGTGCAGTAAAAAGAAGATTCTGTGCAAAATTTCAGCTCGATAGCTTTAAAACTGAGGGACTAGTTTGCGTAGAAACAGACAGACAGACAGACGGACAGACAGACAGACGGACAGACGGACAGACGGACAGACGGACAGACGGACAGACGGACGGACGGACAAGCGGAAATGAACTCAGCTCGTCGTCCTGATCAAGAATATATATAGTTTATGTGGTCGGAAATGAATATTTCTATGCGTTACAAACTTCTGGGCAAAATTAATATACACTTTTCAAGTGTATAACAAGTAAGAAAGTCGGTCAAGCCCGACTGTAATATACTCTGTACCTGTTTGTATATAACTTGCTGCCCATCGCGATTACGGGCAGTGCTGCCCAGCGTAATTATTTGATTTGCTTATAACTCGAATATCGTTCATCTGATCTGGAAACGTTGTATGGTGGATCGATAAGTAATGACGATTAAAATATATGCCTAAAAGGTTCAAACAATCCGTCTTTAAAAATGTGGAAGCTATTAGATTTTTTCAAATTGTGGGGGTTGCAACTCTGCCATCGTTCATCTGATCGGAAAATGATGTATGGGGGCTTGATAAGTAATGATGAGTAGAATATATTTCTAGAAGGTTCGAAAAACCTAACTCCAAAATTGGGGGATATTTGAGGTGTTTTTTAAATTGAGGGGGAGGCAACTCTTCTATCGTTTATCTGATCGGAAAACGATGTATGGGGGCTCAATAAGAAATGATGAGTAGAATATATGTCTAGAAAGTTCAAACAACCTAACTCCGAAATTGGGGGATATTTGAGGTGTTTTCAAAATGGCGAGGGTGGCAACTCTACTATCGTTCATCTGATCGGAAAACGATGTATGGAAGCTCAATAAGAAATGATGAGTAGAATATATGTCTAGAAAGTTCAAACAACCTAACTCCGAAATTGGGGGATATTTGAGGTGTTTTCAAAATTGCGAGGGTGGCAACTCTACTATTGTTCATCTTATCGGAAAACGAAGTATGGGAGCTCGATAAGAAATTATGAGTAGAATATACACTGCGCTTCATCAGGTTAGCACACCCCCTGTCGTCAGTGTATTTTGGTCAATTTCAGCACAACACAAAGATCAAACATTTTCATAAATTTATCATTTTTACTCTATTATATTCTCTATAAAACAAAACAAAAATTTCTGATTTAATACATTTCAATAATTAAAAAAAAAATGTTTTTCAAATAACACAAAAAAAATGACAATTTAATTTTGGTCATCGGGATAGCACATCCTACTATTTTTCATTTTAGTAAAGCTTTAAATGCATGAACTTAATTTTAAACTTATGTATGTAGCAAATTAAACATTTTTTTATAAATTTAATAATGGGTTGAACCTCCCTTGTTAAGAATAACCTCATAGATTCGATTGGGAATTGACTTGTACAAATTTTCAATATAGTCAAGCGAAATGGTTGACCAGGCGCGTCTGATACCTTCAATTAGCTCAGGTTTGTCGGAATATTGTTTTCCGGACTCGTAAACTTTACGAACCAGCCATCCCCAAACGTTTTCTATAACATTTATGTCGGGGGAATATGGTGGCCACTGCATTAATCTGACATTTTGGCGCTCGATCCATGACTTTACCACCCGGGCAGTGTGAATGGGCGCATTATCGTGCTGAAAATGCCATGGCAGATCAGCAAATATATTTTGAATCTGAGGAAATGCAGTTTTAAGTACGCCATTGTAAGTTATCGCATTCATATTCGTTGTCAAAAACTGCAACTCGATAGTGCCATAGTAAGAGATGGCACCCCACACCATCACACCCCCCACCCGACTATGAAGGCGATCAAGCTGGTGTTCCTCCTTGCGTAGGTCATGGAAATAATAATTGTATCCATCTGGACCTTCCAAATTAAATTTTTTTTCATCCGAAAACACAACATAGCGCCACTCCGTATTCCACGTCATGTGAGCTCGGGCAAAATTCAAGCGCATTTCCTTTCGAGCCAAGTTGAGGGGGGGTTTTTTCTTTAATTTCAGCCTTTTTAAGTGTGAAGCATTCCTTATCACTCGTTGGATGGTAGACAAGCTTGCTTTAACGCCAACATTTGCCCTGATCTTTGCGGTCGAGTCATGAGAGTTAGACGCTTCTCTCAAAATAGCTCTTTTATCAGCATTGGAAATAACTCGATTATTACCGCCTTTATAATTTTTACCGTATCCTGACTTATTGCTCAAAAATACGGATATAACTTTTCTGCTTCTACCGATTTTTTTTTGATATTTCACTAATTGACAGCCCTGAATCCTTGTAAGCTTCAATCCTTGTTTTTTCCTCCACGGATAGTGACTTTCCTTTACCCATATTAATAATATTGAACTATTTGAACAGCAAAAAAAAATTGGTGGTCGTACGCGTTGAAGTATGAAAGATAAATAACAAAGAGTTGGGATGGGCTAACCTGATGACGCGAAATCAAGGCATGCGTTTCGATCATCAATAAAAGAAAATAGCAAAAACCATAAAACGGGATCTTTCCAGCGCAAGCTCTCTTTATCAGTGAGAGTGCATACGAAGATGAGAAAAATAAAATTAAAACGAGAAGGCAAAGCTAACTTCGACTGTGCCGAAGTTCTAATACACTTGAAAAAGATTACTCCAAGTGATTTAACCGGTAAAATATATATAGGATATAGATATCAAATATTTACAATTTTTAAATCATTGATAATAAAAATTTGATACCATAAAAAAAAACTTTTCTTAGTAAAACACATTTTCCGTCCGATCGAAATTATGTGAAAGAATATAAAACTAATATATACCAAGATTGGAGACGCTACGATAGAAAAAAAAAGTTTTTCTCACTAGAAGTATTTTTTGACCGTCCGTTTCTATGGCAGCTATATGCTATAGTCATCCGATTTTGATCAATTTTTTCCGAATTGTGTCAAAGCATATAAAACTAATATATATTAAGATTGGGGACGCTACGATGGAAAACGAAAAAGTTTTTCTCACTAGAAGTATTTTTTTGACCGTCCGTTTCTATGGCAGCTATATGCTATAGTCATCCGATTTTGATCAATTTTTTCCGAATTGTGGGGAAACATATAAAACTAATATATACTACGATTGGTGACGCTACGATGGAAATCAAAAACGTTTTTCTCACAAAGACTTATTTTTCGACCGATCGTTCCTATGACAGCTATATGATATAGTCATCCGATCCGGCCGGTTCCGACATATTAGTTGCGTGCAGTAAAAAGAAGATTATGTGCAAAATTTCAGCTCGATAGCTTTAAAACTGAGGGACTAGTTTGCGTAGAAACAGACAGACAGACAGACGGACAGACGGACAGACAGACAGACAGACGGACAGACGGACGGACGGACAAGCGGAAATGAACTCAGCTCGTCGTCCTGATCAAGAATATATATAGTTTATGGGGTCGGAAATGAATATTTCTATGCGTTACAAACTTCTGGGCAAAATTAATATACACTTTTCAAGTGTATAAAAATTGCTGATAAAAAGCAACAACAAAGTAAGACCATTTTTATTAAACTCATGGGGGGTGTGCTAATCTGATGACGCGCAGTGTATGTCTAGAAGGTTCGAACAACCTAACTCCAAAATTGCGGGATATTTGAGGTGTTTTTTAAATTGCGGGGGTGGCAACTCTACTATCGTTCATCTGATCGGAAAACTATGTACGGGGGCTCGATAAGTATTGATGAGTAGAATATATGTCTAGAAGGTTCGAACAACCTAACCCCAAAACTGATATGAGGTTTTTTACAATTTGCGGGGGAAGCAGGGGGCGCACAGTGGTCGATTTCATAGGTCAAAAATAAAAAAGTCAAAGTAAAAAATTTGTCTCCAAATGTGTCATCACTATTTCTTAAAACAACATGAAATTTAATAGTAAAGTTGCTTTTGTTCTATTTCAATCGTACCCTTTACGAATACATACATAAGAGAGAGAATAAAAACACTCGACTTTGCTGCTTGAGACGCATAAAAGTAAGCTCTTTCTGGAAAAATTTAATTAAAATATTAAATTTGGTAATTTGGTATCGCCGCGCATTAAATTGAATATTGAAAAAGAGGTATTAACTATATATTTGAGTTGTTATCATGTTATAACATCTTGTGGTTTTGTTATAAAATGTGTTTTTTCTCAGTGCCATTGTGTGTGTTGTAATCAGCCAAATAGTTAAATTTCACGCAAAGTAAAAGTTGTGTTTCCCGTCATTCCCCGGAATGAAACTTCTTTTATAATATTAGTTAATGTTATAAGATTCTACAACTGCTTATTTAAGCTGCGAGCCTTTGCGCCCCTTTGAGTTATCTTCAATAACACAAAGCGGTCTTTTGGATTTTTGGCAGCTTTGTTGTGGGAATTTTTGTGCTATGTTGTTGTTTTCTTGATTTGTGCTTCGTATTGCTGTTCTGTTGTAATTTATGTACCAAAATGTAGCTGATTTAAATAATTATTTTAAATTAAAATGAAAATAGAAAGCTAACATCGGCTACGCCGATGTTTTAAATACCCTTGCAGTTTTTGAAAGGCGCTACCATTGATAACAAAAAAGTTTTTCTCATTAGAATTAGTTTTTAGACCGATCGTTCCTATGGCAGCTATATGCTATAGTCAACCGATTTTAATAACTTTTTCCAGAATTGTGTGGAAGCAAATAAAACTAATATATACCACGATTAAAGTTGCTACGATGGAAAATAAAAAAGTTTTTCTCACTAGAACTAGTTTTTGACCGCCCGTTTATATGGCAGCTATATGCTATAGTCATCCGATTTCGATCAATTTTTCCAGAATTGTGTGGAAGTATATAAAAATAATATAAACCATGATTGGTGATGCTATGATGGAAAACAAAAAGTTTTCCGACCGTTTATATGGCAGCTATATGCTATAGTTATCCGATTTTAATAAATTGTTTCCAAAATTGTGTGGAAGCATTTAAAACTAATATATACCACGACTGGTGACGCTACGATGGAAAATAAACAAGTTTTTTCTCACTAGAACTAGTTTTTGGACCGATCGTTCCTATGGCAGCTATATGATATAGTCATCCGATCCGGCCGATTCCGACAAATGTGCAGCGTATTTGTATTTAAAGACTTTTTGCAAAGTTTGGTCAAGATAGCTTTAAAACTGAGGGAGGAGATAGCATAGAAACAGACGGACGGACAAACGAAAATGAACTCAGCTCGTCATGCTGATCAAGAATATATATACTTTATGGGGTCGGAAATACTTCCTTCTACGCGTTACAAACATCGCGACAATTTTAATATACCCTCTGCAAGGGTATAAAAACGCTGACGTTGGATGGTTTGACAGAAAAAATTGCGTCGAACCGAGGTGGCGAACAGCTGTTGCCTTTATTTTCAATACAAATGGTAGGCCACATCATACACGAACTGTTCATGCCGAACTCGAATCGTTCAAAAGAGAGGTTTGATGCTCGAATTTTTCGAACTCGCCTGCTTTGCCTGCAAATGAAATGGGCAATCATATGTTTTGCACTGCCCCCGCAACAGTTAATGCTCAATGCAACTGATAACACTCAAGTCTCTCAAATTTTACTCTCTTTGTATGATTGTTGTGAGCGTATGTTCGACTGCTAATGCGGCGCGAGTTCGTCGGCAGAAAAGAAGCTGAGCAGACTTTCAGTCTAGATATATCTAGGCAGTGGTCATCAGAAGATGCTGTTGAAGAGTTAAAATTTTTGGAGGGTGTCTCAATCGGAGTGGAAAAAGTGCTTCGACAATTGTTTTGAGCGCATGCAAAAGTGTATAAATCTTGCTGGAGAATACTTTCAAATTGGTTTGAGCGCATGCAAAAGTGTATAAATCGTGCTGGAGAATACTTTGAAAAACAATAAAACCATTTTTGATCATAAATATTCGCGTTTTCATTATTAGGCCAGAAATATATATAGCAACTTGCGTACCTACACACGTACGCGTTGCCGAGTTGTACATATGTACAACATACGCCTAAAATTGTGATGACATTTACATTTCTTTTTGCACCCAAAACACGTGGTTTCATGCATAAATACATATGTATGTACTAGTTTATTTGTAAATAGTACGTACAAACATCTCTTCTCTCTATATATAAAAGAGTTTGTCCTGACTGACTGACTCACTGACTGATTCACTGATTGGCAATCAACGTAGAGCCTGAACGGTAAGAGATAGAAAGCTGAAATTTTCACAGAAGTTTCCTTATGAGTAGAAAGTGAGCACTAAGGCGGGGTTTTGTAAAATTCCACCCCTAAGGGGTGGAAAACTCCCGGAAAAGCTACTATGGGGAAAATTTTGTTTTTCATCCGATTGACTTGAAATTTGGCTTGTAAGTAAAGTAAGCGAAATAATTGGACACCTGTTTCCCAGATTTCGGAAAAACCGAGTTTGAAGTCAATCGGATGAAAAATAGTTTTTTCCATGAAGAATTTTCCGGCTTTTTCCTTGTGGGCGGATTTTCCGAAATCTGGGAAACAGGTGTCCAATTATTTCGCTTACTTTACTTACAAGCCAAATTTCAAGTCAATCGGATGAAAAACAAAATTTTCCCCATAGTAGCTTTTCCGGGAGTTTTCCACCCCTTAGGGGTGGAATTTTACAAAACCCCGCCTTAGTGCTCACTTTCAACTCATAAGAAAACTTCTGTGAAAATTTCAGCTTTCTATGTCTTACCGTTCAGGCTCTACGTTGATTGCCAATCAGTGAATCAGTCAGTGAGTCAGTCAGTCAGGACAAACTCTTTTATATATAGAGAGAAGAGATGTTTGTACGTACTATTTACAAATAAACTAGTACATACATATGTATTTATGCATGAAACCACGTGTTTTGGGTGCAAAAAGAAATGTAAATGTCATCACAATTTTAGGCGTATGTTGTACATATGTACAACTCGGCAACGCGTACGTGTGTAGGTACGCAAGTTGCTATATATATTTCTGGCCTAATAATGAAAACGCGAATATTTATGATCAAAAATGGTTTTATTGTTTTTCAAAGTATTCTCCAGCACGATTTATACACTTTTGCATGCGCTCAAACCAATTTGAAAGTATTCTCCAGCAAGATTTATACACTTTTGCATGCGCTCAAAACAATTGTCGAAGCACTTTTTCCACTCCGATTGAGACACCTCCAAAAATTTTAACTCTTCAACAGCATCTTCTGGCGACCACTGCCTAGATATATCTAGACTGAAAGTCTGCTCAGCTTCTCTTTTCTGCCGACGAACTCGCGCCGCATTAGCAGTCGAACATACGCTCACAACAATCATACAAAGAGAGTAAAATTTGAGAGACTTGAGTGTTATCAGTTGCATTGAGCATTAACTGTTGCGGGGGCAGTGCAAAACATATGATTGCCCATTTCATTTGCAGGCAAAGCAGGCGAGTTCGAAAATTCGAGCATCAAACCTCTCTTTTTGAACGATTCGAGTTCGGCATGAACAGTTCGTGTATGATGTGGCCTACTCATTTGTATTGAAAATAAAGGCAACAGCTGTTCGCCACCTCGGTTCGACGCAATTTTTTCTGTCAAACCATCCAACGTCAGCGTTTTTATACCCTTGCAGAGGGTATATTAAAATTGTCGCGATATTCTTGATCAGCATGACGAGCTGAGTTCATTTTCGTTTGTCCGTCCGTCTGTTTCTATGCTATCTCCTCCCTCAGTTTTAAAGCTATCTTGACCAAACTTTGCAAAAAGTCTTTAAATACAAATACGCTGCACATTTGTCGGAATCGGCCGGATCGGATGACTATATCATATAACTGCCATAGGAACGATCGGTCCAAAAACTAGTTCTAGTGAGAAAAACTTGTTTATTTTCCATCGTAGCGTCACCAGTCGTGGTACATATTAGTTTTAAATGCTTCCACACAATTTTGGAAACAATTTATTAAAATCGGATAACTATAGCATATAGCTGCCATATAAACGGTCGGAAAAACTTTTTGTTCTCCATCATAGCATCACCAATCATGGTTTATATTATTTTTATATACTTCCACACAATCCTGGAAAAATTGATCGAAATCGGATGACTATAGCATATAGCTGCCATATAAACGGACGGTCAAAAACTAGTTCTAGTGAGAAAAACTTTTTTCTTTTCCATCACAGAAGTTTTCTTATGAGTTGAAAGTGAGCACTAAGGCGGGGTTTTGGAAAATTCCACCCCTAAGGGGTGGAAAACTCCCGGAAAAGCTACTATGGGGAAAATTTTGTTTTTCATCCGATTGACTTGAAATTTGGCTTGTAAGTAAAGTAAGCGAAATAATTGGACACCTGTTTCCCAGATTTCGGAAAATCCGCCCACAAGGAAAAAAGCCGGAAAATTCTTCATGGAAAAAACTATTTTTCATCCGATTGACTTCAAACTCGGTTTGTGAGGATGGTAAGCAGAATAATTAGACTTGAGATTTTCCGATGATGGAAAATCTGCCCGAAAAGTCGGGAGATTCCCGAAAATTCCATATGGAAAAAACTATTTTTCATCCGTTTGGCTTCAAACTCGGTTTGTAAGGGTAGTATGCTAAGTAATTGGACATGAGATTTTCAAATGTTGGAAAATCCGCCCACAAAGAAAATACCCGGAAAATTCTATATGAAAAACTATTTTTGATCCGATTGACTTCAAACTCGGTTTGTAAGAATAGTATGCAAAATAATTAGACATAAGATTTTCCGATGTTGGAAAATGCGCCCGAAAAGTCGGGAAATTCCCGGAAAATTCCATATGGGAATAACTGTTATTCATCCGATTGGCTTCAAATTCGGTTTGTAAGGATAGTATGCTAAATAATTAGGCATGTGGTTTTTTGTTGGTGGAAAATCCAACCACAAGGAAAATGGCCGGAAAATTCTTCATGGAAAAAACTATTTTTCATCCGATTGACTTCAAACTCGGTTTGTGGGGATGGTAAGCAAAATAATTAGACGTAAGATTTTCCGATGTTGGAAAATGCTCCCGAAAAGTCGGGAAATTCCCGGAAAATTCCATATGGAAAAAACTATTTTTCATCCGTTTGGCTTCAAACTCGGTTTGTAAGGGTAGTTTGCTAAATAATTAGGCATGTGATTTTTTGTTGGTGGAAAATCCACCCACAAGGAAAATGGCCGGAAAATTCTATATGGAAAACACTATTTTTCATCCGATTGACTTCAAACTCGGTTTGTAAGGATAGTATGCAAAATAATTAGACTTGAGATTTTCCAATGTTGGAAAATCCGCACGAAAAGTCGGAAAATTCCATATGGTAAAACCTATTTTTAATCCGATTGGCTTCAAAATCGGTTTGTGAACACATTATAGAAAATAATTAGACATTTGATTTCTCGGTGGTAGAATTTCTGCCCACAGGCAAGAATAATGGTGGGCGTATTTCGGTTCAGTGACAATGGCTGTTTGTGAGCCGATCTGAATAAAATTCGTTTTGTAAGATCTAGGGTCAGAATAAATGGAAACACGTGTTTTTTTATTTCGGGAAGTTCACTGCAAAGGTCGGATTATGGGTGCGGGGGTGGGTTTTTAGCCGATATGTATTCAATTTGGTTTGAAAGCTCTATGGGCCAATTAAATAGGATAAAGTTTTTAGCTTTGCGCTTACTCACCCTCAAGGTCGGATAATGGGTGACGGGGGTGGTTTTAGCGTTTGTACGCTTAACGGGCCAAGTAGGTGGAAAATAATTTTCTCATTTCTGATGGTCGGAAAATGGGGGCGCGGGTGGTATCATTGGCAACGTTTTTTTTTCATTATTTTGGCGGCTATACTGATGGTGGCGAAGCGAAGCGCGCCGGGTTATATGCTAGTCTCTCTATATATAAAAGAGTTTGTCCTGACTGACTGACTCACTGACTGACTGATTGGCAATCAACGTAGAGCCTGAACGGTAAGACATAGAAAGCTGAAATTTTCACAGAAGTTTCCTTATGAGTAGAAAGTGAGCACTAAGGCGGGGTTTTGGAAAATTCCACCATTAAGAGGTGGAAAACTCCCGGAAAAGCTACTATGGGGAAAATTTTGTATTTCATCCGATTGACTTGAAATTTGGTTTGTAAGTAAAGTAAGCGAAATAATTGGACACCTGTTTCCCAGATTTCGGAAAATCCGCCCACAAGGAAAATGGCCGGAAAATTCTTCATGGAAAAAACTATTTTTCATCCGATTGACTTCAAATTCGGTTTGTGAGGATGGTAAGCAGAATAATAAGACTATAGATTTTTCGATGTTGAAAAATCCGCCCATAATTCCATAACGAAAAAACTATTTTTCATCCGATTGGCTTCAAACTCGGTTTGTAAGGATAGTATGCTAAATAAATAGACATGTGATTTTTTCTTGGTGAAAACTCCACCCACAAGGAAAATACCCGGAAAATTCTATATGGAAAAATCTATTTTTCATCCGATTTTCTTCAAATTCGGTTTGCAAGCATAGTATAAAAAATAATTAGACATGTGATTTTTCGATTGTGGAAAATCCACCCACAAGGAAAATGGCCGGAAAATTCTATATGGAAAACACTATTTTTCATCCGATTGACTTCAAATTCGGTTTGTGAGGATGGTAAGCAGGATAATTAAACTTGAGATTTTTTGATGTTGGAAAATCCGCCCACAAAGTCGGGAAATTACCGGAAAATTCCATATGAAAAAAACTATTTTTCATCCGATTGGCTTCAAACTCGGTTTGTAAGGATAGTATGCTAAATAAATAGACTTGTGATTTTTTGTTGGTGAAAACTCCACCCACAAGGAAAATACCCGGAAAATTCTATATGGAAAACTATTTTTGATCCGATTGACTTCAAACTCGGTTTGTAAGCATAGTATGCTAAATAATTAGACATGTATTTTTTGATTGTGGAAAATCCACCCACAAGGAAAATGGCCGGAAAATTCTATATGGAACACACTATTTTTCATCTGATTGACTTTGAACTCGGTTTGTAGCGATAGTATACAAAATAAGTTGACATGAGATTTTCCGATGTTGAAAAATTCGCCCCAAGAGTGGGGAAATGCCTTGAAAATTCTATATAGTGTAACCCCAATTTTAATCCGATTGGCTTCAAAATCCGGTTGTGAACACATTATAGAAAATAATTAGACATTTGATTTCTCGGTGGTGGAATTTCCGCCCACAGGAAAGAATAATGGTGGGCGTATTTCGGTACAGTGACAACGGCTATTTGTGAGCCGGTCTGAATAAAATTCGTTTTGTAAGCTCTAGGGTCAGAATAAATGGAAACACGTATTTTTTAATTTCGGGAAGTTCACTGCAATGGTCGGAATATGGGTGCGGGGGTGGATTTTTAGCCGATATGTATTAAATTTGGTTTGAAAACTCTATGGGCCAATTAAATAGGATAAAGTTTTTAGCTTTGCGCATACTCACCCTCAAGGTCGGATAATGGGTGCCGGGGGTGGTTTCAGGGTTTGTACGCTCAATGGGCCAAATAGGTGGAAAATAATTTTCTCATTTCTGAAGGTCGGAAAATGGGGGGGGCGGGGGTGGGGTTTTTTTTCATCATTTTGGCGGCTATACTGATGGTGGTAAAGCGAAGCGCGCCGGGTTATATGCTAGTATGTACAGGGTTGCCCATATTCGACGGACCCATGTTTTTTTTTTTAAAAATCAAAGAAAAAAATAAAAATTTGGCGGTTGGCAATCTTAATCATTTAATTTGTTCCAAGTAGATTTGTTTACATCAATTTTTGAATTTGATATCTCTCAAATGGCCGCCTCTGGAGTTGATGGCGTATTGTGCCCTTTTTGCAGCATTTTCCATCGTTTTCGCCAACATTTCGGCCGGAATAGCGGCTATTTCTTCACGAATGTTGTCCTTGAGCTCTTCTACGGTCCTTGGCTTGTTAACGTAAACCTTTGACTTCAAATATCCCCACAAGAAGAAGTCAGGCGGCGTCAAATCGGGCGAACGCGGTGGCCAGTCCAAATCACCACTTTTCGACATCAAACGGCCCGGAAACAATTTCTTCAGAAAATCGATTGTTATGCGACTTGTGTGCGGTGGAGCGCCGTCTTGTTGAAACCAGAACTGCCTCATACGCTTTCGACGAATAATTGGCATCACAAAATTGGTCATCATGTCGCGATAACGCTCCTGGTTGATGGTAACAGCATGGCCATTTTCATTTTGGAAGAAAAACGGCCCAATGACCGTTTTCGCACTAATGCCGCACCAAACTGTGACTTTTTCGTCATGAAGAGGCACTTCTTGAATCTCCTGAGGATTTTCAGTGGCGTTAATGGCGCTTAATGGTGTTCTTAGAAGGCGCACTTTTCACATTTTTTAATTTTTTAAGAGCACGTTGAGTTTTCACAATTGACTTGTTCTGTTGAATGTAAATTTCAACTATTTCAGAGCGCTCGCGTGGCGTGTATTGTTCCATGGTAAAAATCTGCTTGGACTGACGCGGTATGTCATTAAGCGATCTGACATCTCTGTCAAAAGTTATGGCGTTGCCAGATGGGTCCGTCGAATATGGGCAACCCTGTACATATGCATACAGAAGCGTTGCGTGGCCGAATCATACATTATGTATGTACGTATGGATGAAACTCACATTTTGCAAATTCTGCTATTGTCATTTTGCCTTACAACACGTGGTACATACATGCATACACGTAGACACGCATATACGTAGACATGCATATAACCAAAATATTACCGCGGATCACAGTCAAGCGGCCCGGCAAAAAATTAAAGATTGATTTATGACAAGTGTTTTCATATTTGTATGTTCTTGTGCATGGATGTGTAGATTAAACCACGTGTTTTGGCTATAAGAAATCTAAATACAATTATAATCTTCTGCGTATGTAAATATATATGTACATATGTACGACTTGGCGATGCAACGCGTATGTATGTAGGTATGTATACGTACATATGTTTGTACACTAAAATAAAATAAATAAATAAGAAAATAAATATTTATTTATGAATAATCGTGTGCACATGTTCTTGTGCAACTTATTTATATACACTGTTAAACCTAATTATATATGTATGTATGTTTATACCCGTTACTCGTAGAGTAAAAAGGGTATACTAAGTTCGTGCAAATGTATGTAACAGGCAGAAGGAAGCATCTCCGACCCCATAAAGTATATATATTCTTGATCAGCATCAATAGCCGAGTCGATATAGACCTGTCCGTCTGTCCGTCCGTCCGTCTGTCCGTCTGTCTGTCTGTCCGTCTGTCTGTATGAACACCTAGATCTCAGAGACTATAAGAGCTAGAGCTACCATTTTTTCAGTGTAGACTTGTGTTGTCTGCACGCAGATCAACAATTTAAAATTAGTTAATGTGAAACATTTTTAATTCTTGTACGGAAGGCCAGCCGAAAAGCCTAGAGCCTGGACAATCAACATGTTTCACATCAAAGTTTTGAACGTGTCAACAACACTCATATTTCTATACCCTTGCAGAGGTTATTTAAATGTTGTTAATGTTTGTAAAGTCTAAATGAAAGTATTCGACTCCAAAAATTATACATATTCTTAATCAGCATGACGTGCAGAGTTAAAATTTCGCGTTTCCTCATATAAATGATCCAATATTCATTTCAGTATGTGTTTCTATAAAGATTTTAAGTGAATATAATATAACTGTAAAACAGTTTATCAACACTAAAATAAATTATACAAAAAAAATTAAAATAATGTTTAAAAGCCTTGTAGGTATATTAACTTTGACAGACCTAATTGGATATATAGGATTAACATAATTATTAATAACTGCTCAAATAATAATTTTATTTAAAACTAAATTTTAGATAGCGGATTTTCTTTTAAAAGGCTAAAGTATATAGCTGCTGAGGATCTTCCAGCGATTTTTCCAAGCCGTGTACAAAGCGGCCTTCTTGCTGAATTTAGAAAAAAAAAACAAGTAAGAAAGTCGGTCAAGCCCGACTGTAATATACTCTGTACCTGTATGTATGTAACTGATAACTTTCAAGTGTGAGGTTTTTTCAAAATCTGCGGGTGGCAACTCTTTCGACTAACGTTTATCTGGTTGGAAAACGATGTATGGGTTCTCGATAAGTAATGATGTGTAGATTTACTCTAGTACATAATTCGTAAAATTATAAAAATTGTATATAATTTCCTATTAACATAAACGTATCTATATTAGTCACGCAGGAATCACGCGTGATTTTTGACCGCAGGCCAACTCAATTGCATCGCTTCTCTCAAACTTAGTCATTGCCTCCTCGCACAAATATCTATGGGAAAGAAGGGAGGGGAGAAACCCAGAGCTGCGCAATCCAATTAGATACTGCCGTCAAGCAAAGTACAATTGGACAATACCAGTTAGCTCTGCGCTCGCGCTCTCTCGTTCTCGTAAGCTTTACCAATCGCTGCGGTGTTGTTGTTGTCGTTGCTTTGAATTTTCTTTTAAGTATAGCTCTAATATTGTTCATCTGATCAAAGACTAAAACTAAAAAGAACGATATATTTCGGGTCGATAAATAATGAGTAGTAGAATATATGTCTAAAATGTTTGAACTATCTATCTTCAAAATTGTGGGAGTAATTATGTTTTTTTAATTTGCGGGGGAGGCAGGGAGCGTGGCAAAAATTAAAAATAAGCTTGATCTGCCTGCAGGTATAAGAATTATGTGTTCCATACACTTCAAACCTCTAGCTCTTACCATCTCTGGGATCTCTTCGTTCATACGGACAGACGGACAGACAGATGGACAGACGGACATGGCTATATCGACTCGGCTGTTGATGCTGATCAATAATATATATCGTTTATAGGGTCGTAGATGCTTCCTTCAGGCTGTGACATACATTTGCACAAACCCAATATACTCTGAATACCTTCGGTACAGAGTATAATTATTTGACTGGAAGCGCAACCAAGTAAGTATCTGTATGCTTAATCAATCAAGAATTTAAATTTTTGACTTAATAAGTATTTACGGTGCCCCGATGGTTCCTACATATGGGTCATTACATGTGAACTCGGCCACCCAAACATTTTAGAGTACTTAAAAACGAGAAGGCAAAGCTAACTTCGACTGTGCCGAAGTTCTAATACACTTGAAAAAGATTACTCCAAGTGATTTAACCGGTAAAATATATATAGGATATAGATATCAAATATTTACAATTTTTAAATCATTGATAATAAAAATTTGATACCATAAAAAAAAACTTTTCTTAGTAAAACACATTTTCCGTCCGATCGAAATTATGTGAAAGAATATAAAACTAATATATACCAAGATTGGAGACGCTACGATAGAAAAAAAAAAGTTTTTCTCACTAGAAGTATTTTTTTGACCGTCCGTTTCTATGGCAGCTATATGCTATAGTCATCCGATTTTGATCAATTTTTTCCGAATTGTGGGGAAACATATAAAACTAATATATACTACGATTGGTGACGCTACGATGGAAATCAAAAACGTTTTTCTCACAAAGACTTATTTTTCGACCGATCGTTCCTATGACAGCTATATGATATAGTCATCCGATCCGGCCGGTTCCGACATATTAGTTGCGTGCAGTAAAAAGAAGATTATGTGCAAAATTTCAGTTCGATAGCTTTAAAACTGAGGGACTAGTTTGCGTAGAAACAGACAGACAGACGGACAGACAGACAGACAGACGGACAGACGGACGGACGGACAAGCGGAAATGAACTCAGCTCGTCGTCCTGATCAAGAATATATATAGTTTATGGGGTCGGAAATGAATATTTCTATGCGTTACAAGCTTCTGGGCAAAATTAATATACACTTTTCAAGTGTATAAAAATAGAAGGCTAACATCGGCTACGCCGATGTTTTAAATACCCTTGCAGTTTTTGAAAGGCGCTACCATTGATAACCAAAAAGTTTTTCTCACTAGAATTAGTTTTTAGACCGATCGTTCCTATGGCAGCTATATGCTATAGTCATCCGATTTGGATAAATTTTTTCAGAATTGTGTGGAATCATAGAAAACTAATATATACCACTATTGGTGACGCTACGATGGAAAACAAAAAAGTTTTTCTCACTACAACTAGTTTTTTTGAGCGACCGTTTATATGGCAGCTATATGCTATAGTCATCCGATTTTGATAAATTTTTCCAGAATTGTGTGGAAGCATATAAAACTTATACATACCACGATTGGTGACGCTACGATGGAAAACAAAAAAGTTTTTCTCATTAGAACTAGTTTTTGGACCGATCGTTCCTATGGCAGCTATATGATATAGTCATCCGATCCGGCCGATTCCGACAAATGTGCAGCGTATTTGTATTTAAAGACTTTTTGCAAAGTTTGATCAAGATAGCTTGAAAACTGAGGGAGGAGATAGCATAGAAACAGACGGACAGACGGACAGACGGACGGACGGACGGACGAGACGGACAAACGGAAATGAACTCAGCTCGTCATGCTGATCAAGAATATATATACTTTATGTGGTCGGAAATGCTTCCTTCTATGCGTTACAAACATCGTGACAATTTTAATATACCCTCTGCAAGGGTATAAAAAATTGAATCCATATTATAAAGTTCTTCAACAATCTTACCACTAAAAAAAAAATAAAAACGAGAAGGCAAAGCTAACTTCGACTGTGCCGAAGTTTTAATACACTTGAAAAACTTTACTCCAACTGATTTAACCTGTAAAATATATATAGGATATAGATATCAGATATTAAAAAATTTTAAATCATTGATAATAAAAATTTGATACCATAAAATAAAACTTTTCTTAGTAAAACACATTTTCCGACCGATCGGTCCTATGGCAGCTATATGCTATAGTCATCCGACTTTGATAAATTTTTTCGAAATTATGTGAAAGCATATAAAACTAATATATACCAAGATTGCTGACGCTACGATGGAAAACAAAAAAGTTTTTTTCACTAGAACTAGTTTTTTGACCGACCGTTTCTATGGCAGCTATATGCTATAGTGATCCGATTTTGATAAATTTTTTTGGAATTATGTAGAAGCATATAAAACTAATATGTACCAAGATTGGTGACGCTACGATGGAAAACAAAAAAGTTTTTCTAACTAGAACTAGTTCTTCGACCGATCGTTCCTATGGCAGCTATATGATATAGTCATCCGATCCGGCTGGTTCCGACATATTAATTGTGTGCAGTAAAAAGAAGACTCTGTGCAAAACTTTAGCTCGATTGCTTTAAAACTGAGAGACTAGTTCGCGTAGAAACAGACAGACAGACAGACGGACAGACAGACGGACAGACAGACGGACAGACAGACGGACAGACAGACGGACAGACAGACGGACAGACAGACGGACAGACGGAATTAAACTCGGCTCGTCGTCCTGATCAAGAATATATATAGCTTATGGGGTCGGAAATGAATATTTCTATGCGTTACAAACTTTTGGGCAAAATTAATATACACTTTTCAAGTGTATAATGATTGTTCTAGTTCAACCGATTAGCACAAATAACGATTTATATATTGTCTCGTCTTCTATCCAATAAAAAACGAGTGCGTAAGTTGAAGTCGGCCCTGCTCGACTTCGACCTACCCGTTACTCAGGGTAAGGTTTATTTCAGAATATTTTCTTGAATCACAACATGCCAACATTGTGTTTTTTTATACACTTGAAAAGTGTATATTAATTTTGCCCAGAAGTTTGTAACGCATTGAAATATTCATTTCTGACCCCATAAACTATATATATTCTTGATCAGGACGACGAGCTGAGTTCATTTCCGCTTGTCCGTCCGTCCGTCTGTCCGTCTGTCTGTCTGTCTGTCCGTCTGTCTGTCTGTTTCTACGCAAACTAGTCCCTCAGTTTTAAAGCTATCGAGCTGAAATTTTGCACAGAATCTTCTTTTTACTGCACGCAACTAATATGTCGGAACCGGCCGGATCGGATGACTATATCATATAGCTGTTATAGGAACGATCGGTCGAAAAATAAGTCTTTGTGAGAAAAACTTTTTTGATTTCCATCGTAGCGTCTCCAATCGTAGTATATATTTGTTTTATATGTTTCCACACAATTCCGAAAAAATTTATCAAAATCGGATGACTATAGCATATAGCTGCCATAGAAATGGACGGTCAAAAAACTACTTCTAGTGAGAAAAACTTTTTTGTTTTCCATCGTAGCGTCTCCAATCTTAATATATATTAGTTTTATATGCTTTGACACAATTCGGAAAAAATTTATCAAAATCGGATGACTATATCATATAGCTGCCATATAAACGGTCGGTCAAAAAAATACTTCTAGTGAGAAAAACTTTTTTTTTCTCTATCGTAGCGTCTCCAATATTGGTATATATTAGTTTTATATTCTTTCACATAATTTCGAAAAAATTTATCAAAATCGGAGGACTATAGCATATAGCTGCCATTGGACCGATCGGACGGAAAATGTGTTTTACTAAGAAAAGTTTTTTTTTATGGTATCAAATTTGTATTATCAATGATTTAAAAATTGTAAATATTTGATATCTATATCCTATATATATTTTACCGGTTAAATCAGTTGGAGTTATCTTTTTCAAGTGTATTAGAACTTCGGCACAGTCGAAGTTAGCTTTGCCTTCTCGTTCCAAATTGCGGGGGTGGCAACTCTACTATAGCTCATCTGATCGAGAAATTATGTATGGAGGATCGATAAGTAATAATGATTAAAATACATGTCTAGAAGGTTTGATTAGTCTATTTTAAAAATTGTGGGAGATATGAGGTATTTTTCAAATTGCGGGGAATTGAACTTTCCTATCGTTCATCTGATCAAGAAATGATTTATGGCGGAACGATAGGTAATGATGATTAAAATATATGTCTTAAAGGTTTTAACAATGTATTTTTAAAATTGAGGGAGATATGAGGTATTTTTCAAATTGCGGGGGCGGCAACTCTACTATCGTTCATCTGATCAGGAAATGATATATGGCGGAACGATAGGTAATGATGATTAAAATATATGTCTAGAAGGTTTTAACAATGTATTTTCAAAATTGAGGGAGATATGAGGTATTTTTCAAATTGCGGGGGCGGCAACTCTACTATCGTTCATCTGATCGGAAAATGATTATGGCGGATCGATAGGTAATGATGATTCAAATATATGTCTTGAAGGCTCTAACAATCTATTTTCCAAATTGCAGGAGATATGAGGTATTTTCCAAATTGCAACTCCTCTAGCGTTCATCTGATCAGAAAATGATGTATGGCGGATCGATAGGTAATGATGACTAAAATATATGTCTAGAAGGTTAGAACAATCTATTTTTTGAAAACTGTGGGAGATATGAGGTTTTTTTCATATTGTTGGGGCGGGAGTGGCGTGGCAAAAATTTGAAACAAACTTGATCTGCGTGCAGACAAAACAAGTCTACACTGATAAAAATAGAAGGCTAACATCGGCTACGCCAATGTTTTAAATACCCATGCAGTTTTTGAAAGGCGCTACCATTGATAACAAAAAAGTTTTTTCTCATTAGAGTTAGTTTTTAGACCGATCGTTCCTATGGCAGCTATATGCTATAGTCATCCGATTTCGATAAATTTTTCCAGAATTGTGTGGAAGTTTATATAAATAATATATACCACGATTGGTTATGCTACGATGGAATACAAAAAAGTTTTTCTCACTAGAACTAGTTTTTGGACCGACCGTTTATATGGGAAAACAAACAAAAGTTTTTCTCACTAGAACTAGTTTTTGGACCGATCATTCCTATGGCAGCTAAATGATATAGTCATCCGATCCGGCCGATTCCGACAAATGTGCAGCGTATTTGTATTTAAAGACTTTTCGCAAAGTTTGGTCAAGATAGCTTTAAAACTGAGGGAGGGATAGCATAGAAACAGACTGACAGACGGACGGACAGACGGAAATGAACTCAGCTCGTCATGCTGATCAAGAATATATATACTTTATGTGGTCGGAAATGCTTCCTTCAATGCGTTACAAGCATCGTGACAATTTTAGTATATCCTCTGCAAGGGTATACAAATGGTAGTTCTAGCTCTTATAGTCTCTGAGATCTAGGTGTTCATACAGACGGACGGACAGACGGACATGTCTATATTAACTCGGCTGTTGATGCTGATCAAGAATATATATACTTTATGGGGTCGGAGATGCTTCCTTCTGCCTTTTACATACATTTGCTCGAACTTAGTATACCCTTTTTACTCTACGAGTAACGGGTATAAACAGTAAATTATTTAGGCGAGATAGTTCGCATTGAAAGGATGTGAAAATATATAGGTAAAAAATTTAATAAAATTGAAATTAGAATAATTAAATTTTCATTTTAATTTAAAATAATTATTTAAATCAGCTACATTTTGGTACATAAATTACGACAGAACAGCAATACAAAGCACAAATCAAGAAAACAACAACATAGCACAAAAATTCCCACAACAAAGCTGCCAAAAAAGCAAAAGACCGCTTTGTGATATTGAAGATAACTCAAAGGGGCGCAAAGGCGCGTAGCTAAAATAAACAGTTTTAGAATCTTATAACATTAACTAATTTTATAAAAAAAGTTTCATTTCGGGGAATGCCGGGACACACAACTTTTACTTTGGGTGAAATTTAACTATTTGGCTGAGTACAACACTCACAATGGCACTGAGAAACGAGAGCGTAAGTTAAAGTCGGCCCTGCTCGACTTCGATACTCCCGTTACTCAGGGTAAGGTTTATTTAAAAACATTTTTTTTGGATCACAACATGCCAAATTGTTAGAGATAAGAGTTTTTATACACTTGAAAAGTGTATATTAATTTTGCCCAGAAGTTTGTAACGCATAGAAATATTCATTTCCGACCCCATAAACTATATATTTCTGATCAGGACGACGAGCTGGTTCATTTCCGCTTGTCGTCGTCCGTTTCGTTGTCCGTTGTTGTCGTCGTTGTCGTTGTTGTTTCTACGCGAACTAGTCTCTCAGTTTTAAAGCTATCGGTGAAATTTGCACAGAGTCTTCTTTCGAATAATTGTCGGAACCGCGCGGTACTATATCTATGGCCAAGGACGATCGGTCACGACTAGCAGTTAGAAAAACTTTTTTGTTTTCCATCGTAGCGTCACTAATCTTGGATATGTTGTTTTATTGCTCCACAGTTCTGGAAAAATGTATCAAAATCGGATCACTATAGCATATAGCTGCCATAGGAACGATCGGTCGAAAATAAGTCTTTGTGAGAAAACTTTTTTGATTTCCACGTAGCGTCTCCAATCAGTATATTTTGTTTTATATGTTTCACATAATCGAAAAAATTTATCAAAATCGGATGACTATCTATGCTGCCATATAAACGGACGGTCAAAAACTACTTAGTGAGAAAAACTTTTTTTTTTTATCGTAGCGTCCTCAATCTTGGTATATTTAGTTTTTATGCTTTCACTAATTTTGAAAAATTGATCAAAATCGGATGACTATAGCATATAGCTGCCATAGGACCGATCGGTCGGAAAATGTGTTTTACTAAGAAAAGTTTTTTTATGGCATCAAATTGTTATTATCAATGATTTAATAATTTTAAATATCTGATATCTATATCCTATATTTATTTTACCATTTAAATCAGTTGGAGAAAAGTTTTTCAAGTGTATTAAAACTTCGGCACAGTCGAAGTTAGCTTTGCCTTCTCGTTTTTTTCTAAATTGCGGGGGTGGCAACTCTTTAGCTCATCTGATCGGGAAATAATGATTAATGTTGATTAAAATATATGTCTAGAAGTTCGAACCATCTATCATCAAAATTGTGGGAGATATGAGGTATTTTCCAAATTGCGTGGGTGGAAACTCTGCTATCGTTCATCTGATCGAAAAATTATGTATGGCGGATCGATAGGTAATGATGATCATAATATATGTCTAGAAGGTACGAATAATGTATTTTCAAAATTGTGGGAGATATGAGGAGTTTCCAAATTGGGGCGCGGGAGGGGGCGTGGCGAAAATTTGAAGCAAACTTGATCTGCGTGCAGACAATACAAGTCTACACTGAAAAAATGGTAGCTCAAGCTCTTATAGTCTCTGAGATCTAGGTGTTCATACAGACGGACAGACAGACGGACAGACAGACAGACAGACGGACATGTCTATATCGACTCGGCTATTGATGCTGATCAAGAATATATATACTTTATGGGGTCGGAGATGCTTCCTTCTGCCTGTTACATACATTTGCACGAACTTAGTATACCCTTTTTACTCTACGAGTATCCACAATTTTGAAAATACATTAGTAAATCCTTCTAGACATTTATATTAATCATCATTACCTATCGATCCGTCATACATCATTTCCTAATCAGATGAACGATAGAAGAGTTGCCACCCACGCAATTTGGAAAATACCTCATATCTCCCGCAATTTTGATCAAAGATTGTTCGAACCTTCTAGACATATATTTCAATCATCATTACCTATCGGTCCGCCATATATCATTTCCTGATCAGATGAACGATAGAAAAGTTCCCGCCCCCGCAATTTTAAAAAAGCCTTATATCGTTATTCTCTCTCTTATGTATGTATTCGTAAAGAAAACGATTGAAATAGAACAAAAGCAACTCTACTATTAAATTTCATGTTGTTTAATGAAATAGTGATGACACATTTGGAGACAAATTTTTATACCCGTTACTCGTAGAGTAACAAGTAAGAAAGTCGGTCAAGCCCGACTGTAATATACTCTGTACCTTTTTGTATGTAACTGATAACTTTATAGTGTGAGGTTTTTTTAAAATCTGGGGGTGGCAACTCTTTCGACTATCGTTCATCTGGTTGAAAAACGATGTATGGAGGCTCTATAAGTAATGATGAGTAGAATTACTCTAGTACATAACTCGTAAAATTATAAAATTTGTGTATAATTTCCTATTAACATAAACGTATCTTTATTAGTTACGCGGGAATCACGCGTAATTTCTGATCGCAGGCCATCTCAATTACATCGCTCCTCTCATAGCAAGGTCCAATTGGGAAATTACCAGTTAGCTATTGCCTTCTCGCTCTCTCTTTCTCGTAAGTTGTGTGGTGGTGTTGTTGTTGTCGTTGGTTTTTATTTTCTTTTACGTATAGCTCTAATATCGTTCATCTGATCGAAAAACGATGTATGGCGGGTCGATTCAAAATAAGTAGTAGAATACATGTCTAGAATGTTCGAACTATCTATCTTGAAAATTGTGGAAGTTATTTCGTTTTTTTCAATTTGCGGGGGAGGCAGGGGGCGTGGCAAAAATTAAAACTAAACTTGATCTGCCTGCAAGTATAAGAAATATATGTTCCATACACCTCAAACCTCTATCTCTTACCATCTCTGAGATCTCTTCGTTCATACGGACAGACGGACAGACAGACGGACAGACGGACATGGCTATATCGACTCGGCTGTTGATGCTGATCAAGAATATATATACTTTATAGGGTCGGAGATGCCTCCTTCTGGCTGTTACATACATTTGCACAAACCCAATATACTCTGTGTACCTTCGGTACAGAGTATAAAAAGGGTATACTAAGTTCGTGCAAATGTATGTAACAGGCAGAAGGAAACATTTCCGACCCCATAAAGTATATATATTCTTGATCAGCATCAATAGCCGAGTCGATTTAGACATGTCCGTCTGTCCGTCCGTCCGTCCGTCCGTCCGTCCGTCTGTCCGTCTGTCCGTCTGTCGGTATGAACACCTAGATCTCAGAGACTATAAGAGCTTGAGCTACCATTTTTTCAGTGTAGACTTGCATTGTTTGCACGCAGATCAAGTTTGTTTCAAATTTTTGCCACGCCCCCTTCCGCCCCCGCAATATGAAAAAAACCTCATATCTCCCACAATTTTGAAAATAGATTGTTCGGACCTTCTAGACATATATTATGCTCATCATTACCTATCGATCCGCCATACATCATTTTCCGATCAGATGAACGATAGCAGAGTTGCCACCCCCGCAATTTGAAAAATAACTCATATCTCCCACAATTTTGAAAATACATTGTTAAAACCTTCTAGACATATATTTTAATCATCATTACTTACCGATCCGCCATACATAATTTCTTGATCAGATGAATGATAGAAAAGTTCACGCCCCCGCAATTTGAACGAGAAGGCAAAGCTAACTTCGACAGTGCCGAAGTTTTAATACACTTGAAAAACTTTACTCCAACTGATTTATCTAGAAAAATATATTAAGAATATAGATATCAGATATTTAAAATTTTTAAATCATTGATAATAAAAATTTGATACCATAAAAAAAACTTTTCTTAGTAAAACACATTTTCCGACCGATCGGTCCTATGGCAGCTATACTCTATAGTCATCCGATTTTGATAAATTTTTTCAAAATTATGTGAAATTATATAAAACTAATATATACCAAGATTGGGGACGCTACGATAAGAAACAAAAAAGTTTTTCTCTCTAGAAGTAGTTTTTTGACCGACCGTTTATATGGCAGCTATATGATATAGTCATCCGATTTTGATCAATTTTTTCAGAATTGTGAGAAAACATAAGAAACAAATATATACTACGATTGGAGACGCTACGATGGAAATCAAAAAAGTTTTTCTCACAAAGACTTATTTTTCGACCGATCGTTCCTATGGCAGCTATATGCTATAGTGATCCGATTTTGATACATTTTTCCAGAATTATGTGGAAGCATATAAAACTAACATATACCAAGTTTAGTGACGCTACGATGGAAAATAAAAAAGTTTTTCTAACTAGAACTAGTTCTTAGAGCGTTCGTTCCTATGGCAGCTATATGATATAGTCATCCGATCCGGCCGGTTCCGACATATTAGTTGCGTGCAGTAAAAAGAAGACTCTGTGCAAAATTTCAGCTCGATAGCTTTAAAACTGAGGGACTAGTTCGCGTAGAAACAGACAGACGGACAGACGGACAGACAGACAGACGGACAGACAGACGGACGGACGGACAAGCGGAAATGAACTCAGCTCGTCGTCCTGATCAAGAATATATATAGTTTATGGGGTCGGAAATGAATATTTCTATGCGTTACAAACTTCTGGGCAAAATTAATATACACTTTTCAAGTGTATAAAAATACCTCATATCTCCCACAATTTTGGAAATAGATTGTTTGAACCTTCTAGACATATATTTTAATCATCATTACCTATCGATCCGCCATTCATCATTTCCCGATCAGATGAACTATTGTAGAGTTGCCACCCCCGCAATTTGGAAAAAAACGCATATCTTCCACAATTTGTGATCTAATAAAATATTCTTAAAAAAAACCTTACCCTGAGTAACGGGTATATCGAAGTCGAGCAGGGCCGACTTCAACTTACGCTCTCGTTTACTTTGACTTTTTTATTTTTGACCTATGAAATCGACCACTGTGCGCCCCCCGCTTCCCCCGCAAATAGTAAAAAGCCTCAAATCTTCCACAGTTTTGAAGTAAGGTTGTTCAAACCTTCTAGACATATATTCTACTCATCAATACTTATCGAGCCCCCGTACAAAGAAAGGTTGCCCAAATTGTGGGAGATATGAAGAATTTTTATACCCGTTACTCGTAGAGTAAAAAGGGTATACTAAGTTCGTGCAAATGTATGTAACAGGCAGAAGGAAACATTTCCGACCCCATAAAGTATATATATTCTTGATCAGCATCAATAGCCGAGTCGATTTAGACATGTCCGTCTGTCCGTCTGTCCGTCCGTCCGTCCGTCCGTCCGTCCGTCTGTCCGTCTGTCGGTATGAACACCTAGATCTCAGAGACTATAAGAGCTAGAGCTACTATTTTTTTAAGTGTAGACTTGTATTGTTTGCACGCAGATCAAGTTTGTTTCAAATTTTTGCCACGCCCCCTTCCGCCCCCGCAATATGAAAAAAACCTCATATCTCCCACAATTTTGAAAATAGATTGTTCGGACCTTCTAGACATATATTATGCTCATCATTGCCTATCGGTCCGCCATACATCATTTTTCGATCAGATGAACCATAGTAGAGTTTCCGCCCCCGCAATTTGAAAAATACCTCATATCTCCCACAATTTTGAAAATACATTAGTAAATCCTTCTAGACATTTATATTAATCATCATTACCTATCGATCCGTCATACATCATTTCCTAATCAGATGAACGATAGAAGAGTTGCCACCCACGCAATTTGGAAAATACCTCATATCTCCCGCAATTTTGATCACAGATTGTTCGAACCTTCTAGACATATATTTCAATCATCATTACGTATCGGTCCGCCATATATCATTTCCTGATCAGATGAACGATAGAAAAGTTCCCGCCGCCGCAATTTTAAAAAAGCCTTATATCTCCCACAACTTCGAAAACAGATTAATCAAACTTTTTAGACATGTATTTTAATCATCATTACTTATCGATCCGCCATACATAGTTTCCCGATCAGATGAGTTATAGTAGAGTTGCCACCACCGCAATTTGGGAAAAAAACACAATTTGGGCATGGTGTGGTCTAATAAAATATTCTGAAATAAACCTTACCCTGAGTAACGGGTATATCGAAGTCGACTTCAACTTACGCTCTCGTTCAAATTGCGGGGGCGGGAACTTTTTTATGGTTCATCTGATCGAAAAATGATGTTTGGCGGATCGATTGGAAATGATGATTAAAATATATGTCTAGAAGGTTCGAACAATCTATTTTCAAAATTGTGGGAGATATGAGGTTTATTCATATTGCGGTGGCGGGAGGGGGCGTGGCAAAAATTTGAAACGAACTTGATCTGCGTGCAGAAGATACAAGTCTACACTGAAAAAATGGTAGCCCTAGCTTCTATAGATCCTGAGATCTAGGTGTTCATACAGACGGACGGACAGACAGACAGACAGACAGACGGACATACGGACATGTCTATATCGACTCGGCTATTGAAGCTGATCAAGAATATATATACTTTATGGGGTCGGAGATGCTTCCTTCTGCCTGTTACATACATTTGCACGGACTTAGTATACCCTTTTTACTCTACGAGTAACGGGTATAAAAACACCTCAAATATCCTTGGTCTACGCAGCGGGAAAACAACGCTAACAGGTGCTGCGGAATCGCACGCCACAGAGCCTTGAAGATCCTACCTGTGATGCCGTCCATACCAGGCGAGCGCCTGCTCTTCAACCTGGCGACACAAACATCCACCTCGAAGGCTTCGAGGGTTGGTGGTGCCTCTTCCGGGTTCTCGATGTCCGCAACAGGGAAAAGTTGCGGAGAAGCACACTCGCGCAGTCGTGCCATGTTACGACTAGCTCGCCACTCGAACGAAGGCAACCAAACTCGGTAGTCTTCTTTCGTCCCCGGCATATTCTGTAGACGTGCCCCCATGGATCGTCTCGATGGTCTCACACGAAGCGACGCCAGTTATCCTCCTTCGCCTTCAGGATGAGCTTCTTGTACTGCCCAGAGGAACTCCTCGTTGCAGAAACCAGTTGCTCGGCCACATCGCTATCGCGACGGGCATCCTGGAGCAAACGCCTCAGTCTCCTGACCTCCTGGCGCTTGGAGCTTAGTTCGGCGGTCCACCAAACTACTCTCCGTCTAGCTCTCGGCGGTCTGCGTCCTAGCACTTGGTCGCACACATGGTGTACGAGCGAGCGCACTGCAGACACTTGGGCATCCAATGGCGTCTCCGAC